>JAJCXA010000144.1:0-87566 GCA_026770245.1 Clarireedia aff. paspali H2
TACATACATACATACATACATACATACATACATACATACATACATACATACATACCTACATACATGCATACCTACATACATACATACTTTGTAATCTTACATACATGCTCCGTACATCTACAAACACATTGCTAATCCTTTCTACTTGTATGAATTAAGGAGAGGAGAGGGCTGTCGTAATGTCAATTCTAACCCTTTTCTAGCCAGCATACATTCTCTGCCTCGACATCTCGACGCCTCAAGCTAGTGCTGGTGGCCGGGCCGGGGTTCAAGCGATATGCAAAACCGTAAACTCACTGTTCCTTCTCCGCAACATATCCCCAACACATCCCCACCCCCATCCCCAAACCATACCACGCCGCACCGCACCGCACCGCACCGCACCACCTGTCCCGACGCCAGACGGCAAGATCCATCAAAAAGAGCCACAGCCCCTACCTCAATCCATTCTCTTATATCCATTTTACTAATAGCCGACCCAGTCCAGCCTCGCGCTAAGAGAGCATCGCGCGATCGAAAAAAAAAACCCCCGCGGGACATATCATGGCTCCTCCGAGCAGCGCTGATAAAACATCGCAAGATGACATTTCGGATGTTGATCTAGCACAGGTATGTCAAGCCTCGAAACACCACTTGTGACCAGATCATGCAAATATGAGCCCATTCCAAGCTGTCAAGCTATCAGTATCGCCACTTTCATGCTGCTTTCCACTCCTTGGTGGAGATGTGTTTCTCAGATATGCATCCCCCAATATGCACTTCCGGGACCCTGAATCCCATCTTCACTTCAAACTCCCATGATTTGGAATCCTTGTCTAACGAACTTATGCGATCTAGGCCCTCAAAGACCTTCAACGTATGTCCTACCATTTCCTCCTGTGCCTCTTCTGATCAAAATTTCTTGCATAAAACTGCCAACGCGGCAGTAGGCATTTTTTCTTTTATTCTAGACCCACGTCCTTTCGACCTAGCTCAGCTGAACCTCGCACTCAAGCCACAACTTATCATCCTTTCATTCTCCACACACTAACTGTGCATCAATATAGGCGGGGAAAAGACTGCCCAAATGCTCGAAACTAGTCTTACAAGCCTCGAAAAGAAGATTGATGACCTCCTGGCAAGCTTCGAAGATGAGGAACCCAACAGAATTAGGGCCGATAAGGCGAGAGACGACCCGAAGAAGGACAACGGTGACTCCGGGCAATCGTGAGGCTTGAGCCTAGATCTTCGTCTGTACCGTTCACTCCGCTGCGAGGAGTAGTCGTCTACTCCCTTCTGTATTCGAGTCCACACCTTGCCAATGACTTCGTCTGCTGTATTGTCCATCTTAGAGACGGACATCATTACGTCCGAATACCCTTGATCAACCTCCTAGATTGGACCAATGTCCGAAACCTCACGGTCAAACGAGAACATACGCAGATAGAGGAAGGCTGGAATCACTTTGAGGCAGTTAATTAAACAACATCTGATCATGAGACCTTTGAGAATGGCCTAAGGGATGTCTTCGAGGACTGTCTTGCCTTGAATGCTACTCACCATGTGCCCCTAGCCAGCGCTGTGTATTACATCCCTGCCCAAATTAGGCGAGCTGGAAACTGGTAGCGGCGACTACTCTCCGGAGCAAAGTTTCCGCTCATCTTGACTATCCGCACTTTGGGCAGAATCCTGCCACTTGTTCTGTTCGTTGTCACCATGGTGCCTGCAAGAATAGTCGCCACCTGGCATTTTACCTGTTCTATATTATTGCTATGTTCTGCTACACTTGGCCCTTCGTGTCTGGGCTTTGTTTGTGATAGCATTGAGGTAGTTGCCCTAATGCAGTCTTCATGTGTGTTCTCCCAATCTCTTCGTTCGAGGATCAAAAATGAGAATTTTCGGTGGATATGAGGTAGATTCGATGAAACTATCGTGTCTTTGTATGCTTCATATTGCTCGTTGGCACCACATCATTACAGTCTTCACTTGTGACTATCTATACCCCCATTTTTAACGGACCAAGAAAGCTAAGTGCTCAAGTGATTAAGCGCTCCTAAGTCTGCAATGTCACAGTCACAAAAGCCTTCCCCCATTCATGTCCATACATCCTGATTTTCTCTTGAAGTTACCTTGGTGTTTGTCCTCTAGTTTAGCATTATGAGCTTCTTTCAGTATCTGTGTAGCATAGAGACACTAACGCCTCTTCGCATATTCAGCACAATATTAGTGAATGGGCAAGATATATATTACCCTCCAATCAACCAAGACTTATCTCATGCGCCTCTGACCTACAATATATACTAGTAAGCTCTGTAGACGCCTATCTCAACTAGCGATCCGATGAATTTTCTTCATACTAATTCACTCTAAAACAGAGTTTTACTCTAGAAATTTTTCTGCTTCAGTTCTGTTCTACTTATACTATCTATTATTTAGTCTTATAAGCCTCTTCTATTTACTCCAATATACTATTCACTGCACACTGATAAGCTAGAGGCCACGATATCTCCACAATAGAAGAACTTTACGTCTCCGAATTCGAAGAGACCGGAAAACAGCGAGAGGTTAAATGATTCACTGGTATTCTATGTGCATATACATAGATACTTGCATACAACGATTCATATGTGCATACATATACACATCATGTTAATAGCGCGTGTGATTGCAAACTTTCATTCGAGAGGTGGAGAGCGAGTATATAGACAAGAGGGGGTGAATATGATAAGGGAATAGACCTATTTTGAAACAGGTTAACTGCAGGTTGTGATGAATGTAAGCGGGGTGACACTTGGTGGAACGGCTCATATAAGAGCTTGCTAGTATAGGCTGTAGGTCAGAGGCGCATAAGATAAGTCTTGGTTGATTGGTGTGCAGTGAATAGTATATTAGAGTGAGTAGAAGAGGCTTATAAGAATAAGTAATAGGTAGTATAAGTAGAATAAGACTAGAAGTAGAAAAATTTCTAGAGTGAAGCTCTGCTTAGGAGTGAATTGGCATGAAGAAAATTTATTGGATCGCTGGTTGAGATGGGCGTCTATCTTCTGAGCTGTGAATACTGCGTTGGAGATGTGTTTGAAGGAAATCCTTCTATGTAGGTGAGCTCTAAAGATTGAATGAAGTACTAATGTATACACTATGGAAAACTCTATTGTCTCGCTATCCCGCGCAACATCCGCGCTCATCTCGTAATCACTTCCTCACAAAAACGCATCTGGCTCCTCTGTATACCACGTGCTATCTTCCTCTCCCTCTCCCTCCCTGCTGGAAAACCCATTCCCCAAATACGCAAACCGATTGCGCGTCCCGTCCCTTCCTCCTCCGCCAGCAACAACCCTCCACTCAAAGTCCTCCCACCTCGGCGCTTCCAACATATGAAAGAAATGCGCCGGGCTGCCCGGGTGCAGCGCCAGCACGGGCCCCGTGTCCTTGCCTGCGCGGTACCAGGAGCGACACTGGGCATCCGCCCACACGGTGCGCGGCATGAAGGTGCGGATGTGCTCGTTGTAGTCGTGGACGGCGGCGGGGAGGGGCCGGAAGGAGGCGATATGTTCGCGTTGGCATTTGTGCAGGAATTGGAGGAGGTAAAGGGTTAGGCGCTCGGTGATTAGGGGGATGGCGCCGTGCGCGAGCGGGCCGTTGGGACCGAGGTATGCTGGTGAAGGGGGTTAGTTGGCTTGGGTGGGGAAAAGGGGAGAAGCGGGAGAAGAAGTTTGTTGGGGGGGGGGTGTGAGTAGAATAGATAGAATAGAACAGTAAAATGTAAGACGTACTAAAGTAATTCGGCATCCCGGGAATCATACACGACATGTACGCCTCGGGCGGACTATCTCTCCAACAGTCCTGCAAATTGCCATACTCACCAATCATCGGGAATCGTGGGACAAACGAGCAATTAAACCCCGTCGCGCAAACAATCGCATCAACCTCGATGTATTCACCATTTGCGAGCGTGATTCCCTCAGCGTTGATTTCCTCAATACCAGTGGTGATGACCTTGGCATTCGGCTGCAGAAGCGCGTTTAGGTAGCCGACACCGGGGGTGACGCGGCGCGAGCCGACGGGGAAATCAGGTTTCAGAGCAGCAATCAGGTCGGGATTGTGGTGGAGAGCGGCTTCCATATATTGAGTGATGTTTCGCCGGGCTTCTTCTGCTTCGGGGCTTCCTTTGAGGACCTACGTACGTTGTCGAAATCTTAGTAAGATTAAACTGAGACAGGGGGTGGGGTGTGAGACACACAGTTTTGAAGCGCTGGTTGGCTAGCGCTTCGATCTTCCGTACGAATGCGAGATATTCCTCTGGGTTATCGCGAAATTTTTGGATTTGCTTTTGTGTGAAACAGTTCTCGCTGTCCATTTCGTACTCGTGAACATACTCGACTGCTTTGCTTTTGGGCGATATCCATGTTTTGGTTCGGATGAAATGAACGAGTTCTTTGACCCCTTTTCAGGGAATTAGCTTTCTAGCTTTGGTGCAGAGTTCTTTCCTGAATTTTGATATTCACCTGGCTGTAAGACGGGTACGATTTGAACGCCGGAAGCCCCATTGCCAATAAGCGCTACTCTCTTTGATTTGGGGTCAAAATCTTTGGGCCATTTGGCTGTATGGATTAAGTCTCCCTTGAAGGAATGTAAACCCTTGATGTTAGGCCATTTCTAATCACTGCAGTTTGGTCAGCGAGATATTCATCTACGTTAGAGTACACACCTACTTGAAGATTCCCGTAGCATCGAGCAAGAAGTTACATCTATCTTCGAAAATATCGCCAGTGAGGTCATTCTTGACTTGTAAAATCCATTCGCCTGCACTTTCCTCCCATCTTGCATGAAGTACTGAATGTGATAGGTTCATGTGATCACGCAGCCCATATTTGCTGCATATATCGACGAGATACTTTCTAATTTCAGAAGCTGGTGAGAACAGAGAACTCCATCCTGGATTGGGTGTGTGGGAGAATTGGTAGTTGTGAGAAGGGTCGTCGGATGCACATCCTGGATAACGGTTTTCATACCAAGTACCGCCGACCTCAGGGTTCTTGTCATATATAACATGCTCAACGTGGGAAGTGCTTTGCTTCAATGATCGAACCAAATTAATGCCGCTGACTCCAGTTCCAATAATAATGACCTTAATGGGACGCAAAGTTCCCAAAGACTGCTCTTGGATAGCATAGCCATACCTATCGTCGTTGATACCAGGAGCGTGCTGATCGCTTGTGGCTAAATTTCGTGGACTAACATATGATACTGCGTTTCGGACGCCATGTTGGAATGGATGCTTGACCCGAATGTGACAAGCATGAGATCTGGAGAGCAACTGAGGAACGCGAAATATAGCTGGAAGAAATCGACGTGTTGCTGGAATCATCTTGCCAAGTTGATATATTGAAAGTGCAAGTTACTCTTGTTCATCCAAATTCTTGTTCATTCATATCCTCGTTGATTCAAATTTCAGATCCCTCAATAAAACTGACCATGTCTCAAAATACACGCCCAGAAAACAGTGACCTAGACCTGTAATGAAAATTTGATCGGATGAGAATCTTGGGTTTGTGGCCCAATAGCACGGTGATCACGTACAGAACCCCCATGTTGGTGAATACAGCCCATGTTTATACTACCAAAGCCTTGCCGCTGACAATCCCACTATCGGGGGGAAATTGTCAGCTCTAATACCCTCAAAATATCCCCAAATATTCAAGATTAAATAACAGTTCTTGGACACCGGTCTTCTTGAAATCATCTCTGCTTTTTGTCAAAAATATAAACGCAATAGTTCATAAGACATCGGAGAACTCAAACTGGAACCATGGGTGCAGAACTATCCGCACTCTCTGCAGAGGCAGGTCGACACAGCAAAAAGCCACGTTCTGATGCTTCTGTTCTAAATAGATTTAATGCAGCAAAAGGACAGCTTCCTGGGAAGTCTGATGTTGTCGTTGTCGGCGGAGGTATTCATGCTTTGATTTATGCCATCCATGCGAAGACTCTAGAGTTGAACACAGGAAGTCAAGGTACGTTACTTCATAGACTTTACCCCAACATAATATTTCAATCTTCACATCCTTAGATGAGGGATCGTTCTCCAGTCTACCGCGCGCGTAGACAAAATGATATGGAAATGAAGTGCTTGAAATGAAGCGCAAGGCTCAACACTTGCTGACCTTGTTGGACCGATAGCGGCACCTACAACCATGACAGTCTTAGAAAAATCCAATAGCCCAGGATATAAGATTGGCGAGTCGACCTTGACAGTCTTCGGACTCTGGCTCAAGACCATCGGCATAGAGTCGCCTATGCTCTGGCGTCTGTTCGGTCCAAAAGATGGCCTGGCATTCTACTACTTCTCCCCTACAGGCGACCCAGAGGGGTATACTCAATTTGTTGCCAACGGACCACCAGGAGATTTCGTTGCGACTCTCCAGATTGAGAGAAAGATAAGCGAGTTAATGCTAACTCTCCACGCACAGCGCTTGGGTATCACCGTTCTCCATGGCAAAGAAGTCGATATTAAGGGCATCGTGCCAGGGGACGACAGTGCTGGGACAAGTGTGCCTGTTCGAGACTGCGAAACCTCGAAGGAAGAATCAGTGGAAGCTCGCCTATTAATAGACGCAACGGGTCGGTTCCATCGACTGGTCTCCAATGAATCGCGAATTGAGAAGGTCGATGGCGTCAACACCCATGCATTCTGGGCTTATTTCCAACAGTCAGGTGACGAAAGTGATATACCTCTGAGGAATTACGAGAGTGTCAACACAAATCATATCTGCCTCCCTGAAGGGTGAGTTCTCCTATACCGTCAGTTTTTGTCGAGTAGAAGCTAAATTCAGGGCGTCTAAAGCTGGGCTTGGGTCATTAGACTTCCATCATGGGAGGGAAGTCCTATTGAGAACCTAACTGCAATGATCAACCACTTGCTTGACCTTAACGAAGCCAAAACACCAGGCGACCTGTATCCTTCCGTGGACGAGCTAGTTAAGAAATACAATCTCAAATTCCGTTGGGTAGTTAGCATTGGCTTTGCCCTCCGCTCTGATGTTCAATACCCGGACGATCTTTCTGCTTTCGGAAGAAGCGAAGCAGAAAAAAAATTCAACTGGATAGTCTCCAAATATGAGAAAGTTGGTGGATTGATGGACAGACACATTCTTATTGAAGATATGTATGGTCCCGGAACCACCTGGTTTGCGCGCAAGAATCTTGCTTTCCGTTCTCCACGTGTTACCGGGAAGAACTGGATGGCCATTGGCGATGCCACTGGTTTCACAAACCCATTGTATTCTCCTGGAATCAATGCGAACATGAGCACCAGTGTCTACGCCGCTGAGATGACAAAAGCGTACCTATCGGCTGAGAATTCTTGTGAAAGACAAAGTCTAATGCAGAAGTATGAGGTGTTTTGTCAAGATCGTATCCCCAATCTCCAACGTATGAATGTCTTTAACTATGTTTGCATGCGATCACCTCAACTGGGACCACTGGGACCACTTTGGCAATATCTTTGCGGAACAGGCAACGCAAACTTCCAGAATGCAAAGAAGTATGAGCTGCATAACGCCAGCGAGTTATTGACGACCTGGGATTGGGGTGCGCAGAGTGAGGAATACATTGCCTTTGCCAAGCTTGCCATTCAGCTGCTTGATGGACCGCCACATGCCAGTCTCTCCCAGAAGACGATTGATGGTGTCAGAGAGCTCTCAGCGGCATACCTCACCAAGGCAGTAGCTACTGGAAAGTACAAGGGGCGATGGGCCGGCTTGTTGCGATGGTACGATGATGAGCTTAATTTCGTCAAGGACAAAGTCGACAGAGATGTGTTGGCTCGGAGATGTCGTGATTGTGGTGAATGGAAGATTTTGAGATCGGATTTCAGAAAGTGTGCATTCTGTGGCTGGGAGCATAGCATTGAGGAAAGTACAAAGGTGCTGTATACTGTAAATTGAGATGCGATATTATGTAAGTTGTAAGTTATGAGGAGTATATTAGGAGTATATGAGGAGTATATGAGGAGTATATGAGGAGTATATGAGGAGTATATGAGGATGAGGAGTAAGACTTTGGATGTTTTCAAGTACAGTAACCTTAATGGCCTGAGGGAATTGGGAATGCTTTCCGGCAGGGTTAACCTTAGCACAGGAGTTAGATAAGCGACATGTACTGTAAAAAGGGCCAACGACATGTCATCTTACATATTGCGGTCCACAAAATTCCAATCCTACAGTGACAAAATCTGTTGAGCCCAGAGCCAGAAAGCATCGAAGTCATCTATCCTGGTTCATAAGCGCAATACTGCGTAGTTGAGGACAACATGGGTGCATCTCAGGAAGTCCCAGAAATTGGCTACAGGATGGCGTTGACGAGGCGGGCAGTGTGGAGAAAGCTTGATAAGACAACTCAAATGAAACGTTCCACAGCCAGTCATCAAGCCACTACTCGGACTACTAGCATAGCAGCCGGACTGGCTTCACGTCAGTCGAACATGTATGTGCCAATCCGATAGCGAAAGTGCTTAACTCCGTGTGTTGGCCTCGGGCGGTGAGGAGGACATTGGTGATTAGTAGAGCAATTTGTGTCTTCCTTCCCTTTCCATACCTTTACTTGGTTTCGGATTTAGATCATTTCTCCCCGACTTCATCCATTGCAAATCCCATATAACTTCTTATTCTTTTTGAAGTAGCTTATATACCAAGAATTCCCAAACCCGTCCTTACACTATTTTCCAGTATCCAGAATGGCTGTGTCTGAAGCACCCCCTCCCGTTGAGACCATGAGTCATCTCACTGAATCTCACATCAAAGATTCTTCTTCACCACCTCAGCCGAAAAGCTTGGATGCGTCGCAAGTCACTATCACCAAATCATCTACTCTGAGACCCGTGCCAGAACCAAATAGCAAAGAAGTATGGGGATCCAAAAGCTGTACAGACCATATGATCTCAGTGAAATGGACCGCCGATCAAGGATGGCATGCCCCTGAAATCAAACCAGTACGTAGGCACATCTGTAGCAGTGCTGTCTTGAGTCCGATAACATCAACTAATAGAATCTAGTATGGGCCTCTGACAATGATGCCCACGGCGTCGTGCCTCCATTACGCCACTCAATGTTTTGAGGGAATGAAAGTTTACCGTGGATTTGATGGGAAACTACGACTCTTCCGCCCAGAGAAAAACTGCAATCGTCTCGTGATGTCAGCTCAACGTGTGGTACTACCTGCTTTTGATCCAGTTGAGCTGGAAAAACTACTCAAGTTATTCTTGGGATTGGATGGACCTCGTATGTGAACTTATCTCCATGCCGTTTTCCTTAGCTTGACCAACCAATCCTTATTCACTTGGTTGGAAGCACACCTCAACTCATGAAAACGAAGGCGAACACCTCCAATCATTGCTAACCATCTTCAGGCTGGCTTCCTAAATCACGCCCAGGAAGTTTCCTGTACGTTCGGCCTGCAATCATTGGAAATGGAGAAGAACTAGGTGTAACCGCACCCGCCGAAGTTCTCCTTTTCGTCATAGCAGTTCCATGGCCAGATCTGGCTGGTACTCCTCCAGGAGCCGCACCCAAGCCTCCTGGACTCAAATTACTTGCCTCGTAAGTTAGCTTGCCAGGAGTGTTTTCCGATTTATGGAAGCCCTCCGCTTATGGTCAAGAAGTGCATGCCTAGGAGAACTTTACTGACAATGTTCTAGAAAGGAAGATACCCGTGCATGGCCAGGTGGATTCGGCTACGCAAAAGTAGGAGCAAATTATGGCCCAGCCTTCGTCGCACAAGTAAGTTGCTCTTCTATAGTTCTAGGTCCATTGGAACAACCACTCGGGCCGAAAATGTACAATCCGTTCTTGAGAAAACTGCTGATGACCCTCCCTAAAGATGCAAGGACGCAAACTCGGATACGACCAGATCCTCTGGCTCTTCGGTCCGGATTACCAAGTCACCGAAGCCGGCGCCAGTAACTTCTTTGTCATCGTATGTTCTCCAACCCCTTGCCCCGCTCTCCCCTCCCTGCTCTCCATAACAAACCCCCTCACCTCTCTCCCTTCATCATTCACCCTTCACCCAACCTAACATTCCCTTAGATCCGCAACAAATCCACCTCCGACCTCGAACTCATTACCGCCCCCACAGACGACAAACTCATCCTCGACGGCGTAACTCGCCGCAGCGTGCTCGACATTGCGCAATCTCGTCTTACAGGCGACTCTTCCTATCTTTCCTCCTCCTCCAACAACAACACCCCCATCCCACCTCTTAAAATCATCACTCGAAACTACACTATGCCCGAGATCGTAGCGGCGCAAGAGGAAGGTCGACTTGTGGAGGCTTTTGTAACCGGTACTGCTGTATGTATTTTGAATTTATTCCCTCCCTTCTCCTTCTTCCATTCCACTCCCACTCATACACACAATTTCCCCAAAGAGAACATAACCCCAAGGCCACCCAGCTCCCTACTAACACCACCCCCCTCCCCCCAGTACTTCGTAACACCCGTCTCAGCAATAAATTTCCGCGACCAAGAAATTGCCATCCCAATGTCCGAAGGCGATTCCGGACTCTATGCCAAGACGATCAAGGGCTGGTTGTACGATATCATGTATGGGAATGTGCAGCATGAATGGGGTGTTGTCATAGATGAGAATGAGTAGCTACCAAAAAGTATCACCTAGAGCAAAAGGGACAAAACTCCTGGCAACCGCATCTTTACAAGGTTTTGGGATCCTGAGAAGGGAAAGATATAGAAAAGACAGCCAACAATACAGCCACAAGCAATTAATCAGAAAAAGACTTCAAATATTGTAGAGGTATTTCATTCAATATTTTATGCGCCTAAAATACAAGTTATGCCTTCCCATTTGCAACTATCACTTTCACCAATAATTCCCCAGTTCACACAAACAAGCCAAACGATAGGTAGCAAAGTGATGGGAAAAAATATAGAAAATGAATTTACATGCAAATGAGACAAGTGCCGTTCCTTCTTTGGGCTCAAAAGAGCCTTTAGGTTTGTTCTTCCTCTGTTCTCCTCTACTCCCCTCCTCGAAGCTGCTTAGGTTTACGATGAACTCCTGGTAGTACGTTTGTTGATTTCTGCCTTGGCGGCATCAGTTCCTGATGCAACAGCCTCAGCAACCTTGTCCTTAGCGTCAACAGCGGACTCCTTAGCCTTTGCAGCAGCCTTCTTAACCTGTGGTGGTGCGGAGGAACCGCTCATGCTGACAATACCGACAATGAGTGCAATAAGAGTAGCGACAACGGCAGCAATTCCAGCTGCTGCTTCAGGAACGAACTTGATGGCCTGGACTGGATCTGTTTGGGCAATGGTGAAGAACAAGTCAAGCTTCTCCTTGATATAGAGCACTGGATCTTCGGTGAAGACAAGGTCAGAAGGTGATTTGGCCTTCTTGTCATCAGGCTTTGGTACGGACTCCAGCTCAACCAACTGTTCGACAGGGTGCTTCTCGTTGAATGTCTCATCAGCGAATTTCTGGGCATCCTCAACAGAGTGGCCGATGTAGATGTTGTCAAAGAGAATGTCGCTCTGCATGGTCCAGATTTCGAAACCAATCTGTGAGTTAATGTTAGCAAAAGTTCTCGCAAATATGGTTTAAGTTTACTTACAGCTCCCATTGGCTCAAGGTTGGCTGGGGTCTTATCCTCAAAGTAATCTGGGTTCTTGATCTTGCGTGGAGCCCAGACACCCTTGTAGGCTGGGTTGTCAATGTAGGGTGCGGTCCATTTGCCCTTGTATGCAGGGTTCTTGATCAATGGCTTCTCCCATGGGCCACATCCAGAGACGTCATCACATTTAGGATTTGGTACAGTTGGTGCGATCCAGTCTCCATCCTCTTCGTCATCCCAATCCTCTGGCTTTTCGGCCTCTGGATCTGGAATGGTGAGAGGCTCATCCTCCAACCAATCCTCGGGCTTAGTAGCTTCCTCGTCGACAATCTCGAATGGCGCATCCTCATCCCAGTCTTCTGGTTTCTTAGCCTCTGGATCTGGGATACGGGACTCGTCAACCCAGGTATCGGGTTTAGAATCGTTAGGGTCATCAATCTCCTCAGGTGGGTTGAAAGCTGGAGTGAAGTCCTCAAGGAGGTTACCTTCCTTGACTTGCTCGCCATCCAACTTGACGATAAAGGTGTTGTTGGGGTGGATGATCAAAGTGTAAAGCTCAGTAGTCTTGAGGATTCTGGCAGCTGGTGCAGAGTTCATGTGCTTCTCTTCGTACTCGCCAGTCTTTGGGTTCTTGTGGTTGATGATAAGATGAACTTTGTTGGTGGTACCACACTTATCGGGACCGAACATAACGACATATGGTGAAGCGTTCGAGAATTCTTCTTGGTGAAGAGCCTTGTTATCACGGAGGAGCTTCAAGTAAGCACCACCACACTCAAGACCATCTGGTGAGAGTTAGTTCAGATGTTCACTTGTCAAGGGAGTTGTATTATGCACTTACTTTGAAGCTTGACCTCATATTGAACCACGAGGGTTTTGCCTTTGTTGTCAATCTTCTTGGGGAATTTGGCAGAGATGGCGTGATGAGCAGCTGCGTTTTTCACAACGAGACCCTTATCACCCTCCATACCCTTGAAGACGTGGGGTTCCTCTACGGCCCATTCTCCAACATATGCCCACTCCTCCTCCTTGTCGGCACCCTTGGTATCCTTCTTGGCATGGGATGGCTTCCATCGCTCTTCCCAGTCGTCGGTGAATTGTTCTAGGAAATCGGCAGTGATTTTGGTGGGCTGTGTAAAATTTTCAGGTCAGCAAGCCAATCCGGTAGAAGCTGTTACGTAGCTCGGCATGCGGGGTAATCAAATACTTACAGTGAAGGTAGGAAGTGCAATGCCGGTGGAGGTTGCGGAGGAGACTGATGAAGAAGCTTCAGTGGCAGCGCTTGATACCGAGGAGCTTGCCTCGCTGAGGACAGATTGAGCGTCAGCATTGACAGAACCTGCCAATAAGGCTGCTGCCGAGAGGGCAGCTGTCTTGGAGAAACGCATGTTGAGCAGAGAGAACCGAATCCTAATCTATCTTTTCAGAGAGACAAGAAAGAGTTCTACAGCTGTGTGCAAATGAAGGAATTGATGAAATTACTTCCAGAGCTCAATGGGATTGGAAGAAAAAACCAGAGAAGAAAGGATTTGGAGGAAGTGAGGAGACTTTTATGTGCTTGTTGATAACTACCTGGTACACCCGACTTTTCAAATAATGCCACAGTGTCCTTTTACCGTATCCTCGTTTAGGCAAGGTTTCGGAAGGTAGCTACCTAGATGGGTACTGTAGTTGTAACTTAAAAAAGAGCTGGCGCGCGGCGGTTGCACTCGCAAGCTGCGGATGGAATAATGAGAAGAAGAATAATCGAGGGAGTAAAGCGCGTGAAGCGTGTAAAGTGTGTACACCGGTGGATTACTGGATTGGAATTGGAATTCTGGTGGAAGATGTATATGGATATGCCAGGTGTTCAATTCGGGTTTGTGGTTGTTAGTTCTATCATTGAACGGGCTGGAAGCTATTGTCTGATTATATGGCTAGCTGCGTCTTGACAACCATGCAAGCTCGCAGCGACAGACTGCTACTGCTACTGCTACTGCTACTGCTATTCTTCTTCTCTTTTATTCTTCCCCGTGCAAGTGCTTGTATGGTTTGAGGTCACCGGTGGGTGGGCAGCGGGCAGCGGGCAGCGAGCAGCCTCAATGTGTTAGTACCGTAGTAGTGAGTTATCGGACACAAATGCCTCTATTCCATTTCCAGTAATTGGTCCAACTCGACTTTCGATTTGCTTCTACGAGTCTCGAGTGTCCCGCGCCCGCGGCATATCTCTGCGCTAATCACAAGCCAGGGCTGCCGAGCAGTCCATGCGGATGAGGCGGATGGAGGAGCAAAGACACAAAAAAAGAGGGGCAAATCTCAATGTCCCCACTTCACCCACCACACCCACCACAAACGACCCGTCAAGACAAAGTACGCTTCCGTATAAGTAATAATTTTCACACAAAACTCGGCCTGCGATTTTCCGACAGCCGCAGACTATCAATCCAGTCAATCTAGATACCGTATTGCTTGTTACTTACTCTTCGCAATTAACAGCAGATATGACCACACCCAGCGCGTCCCAGGAACTGCAACCTTCCGAGAACAATGCTTCCGAGAACAATGATCATTTAATCCTCTCTCATGATCCCCAACACCCCGCCAACCTCATCCCGGAATTGTGTCGCAAGTTTTGGCATCTGGGATGGGTTACAGGAACTGGGGGGGGAGCCAGCATTCGCAATGGGTTCGTATCATCCCTCCTAGCAGCGTCGCATAGTTCATCCACTAACACGCCTGCTCTCTCAGTGATCTCGTCTACCTCGCGCCATCCGGCGTGCAAAAAGAGCTCATGCTCCCCGAGCATATTTACGTGCTCGAACTCTCCAAGCAACTCGATCTCAAAAACCGCATTTATCTCCGCTCTCCACCCAATCTCAAACCGTCGCAATGCACGCCCCTCTTCCTCGCCGCATTCACGAAACGAAATGCTGGTTGTTGCATTCACACGCACTCGCAATGGGCTGTTCTAGTAACTCTACTCCTCGAGTCGTCGCCTAACACAAAGATGTTTGAGATTAACAACATCGAGCAAATCAAGGCATTTCGCCGAGGGTTTAGGAAGACAGGCAGCCTTGGCTACCACGATACTTTGCGCATTCCGGTGATTGAGAATACACCCCACGAAGAGGACTTGACGGAGTATTTAGAAGAGGCTATGGAGAAATACCCAGACACTTATGCAGTTTTGGTCAGAAGACATGGAGTGTATGTTTGGGGAGATACAGTGCACCAGGCAAAGACTCAGTGTGAGAGGTATGCTTTCTCTTGACTCACTATGTTTGGGAGACTGCTAATGACCCTGTTAGTTTGGACTACTTGTTCCAATTGGCGGTTGAGATGCGCAAATTGCAACTGCCCTGGATTAGCAACATTACTCCCATTGCTTAAGAGATCTAACTACTTGGATGCGGTCCATGTCATCAGGATTTTAGAAGGACATTTTAGATACGAATTGCGGCATAGACAAAATCGAATATACCCTCTTGTGACTTTTCCACACTTCTTACTTACGCAAGAATAATGCTGTAATGACAATTGACTACTACTGGTTAATGCATTATACCCCGCTTACACTAATAGCTTGTAACTGGATTGAAGCTTAAATTCTGCCCCGCCAATTTCTGAAATTTTATTTATTTTACCCCTCAAGAGCTCCATCCACCTCAATATATTGAATTCGTTCCCCAACACTATCTTCTAAATCCTCTCACATCTTTCTCAGCAAACTCACACATACCCCTCTCCCAGCATATATTCCTTCATCTAACATCTCCAGAATGCCCAACGACACCCCCACCACCAAAGCCACCATCCTCATCTCCGGCAACGGCTCCAACCTCCAAGCACTCATCGACGCATCTCGCACCACTCTTCCGTACTTAAAAATCGTGCGCGTTATCTCCAACAGGAAGACAGCATATGGACTCACCCGCGCAAAGGAGGCCAGCATCCCAACAACATATCACAATCTCCTGACGGGAAAATACCATTCAAAAGACGAGAAGGACCCCGCTGTCTTGCAGGCCGCAAGACAGAAATACGATGCGGATCTGGCGAGAATCGTGATGGCTGATGAGCCGGATATTGTGAGTGCGCTTGCGAGCGAGGCTGGGCTAGTAAACATCGCGCTACTCGTATACTAACAGGATACTTCCTCAGGTCATTTGCGCCGGCTGGATGCACATCCTCGCGCCTACATTCCTCGATCCGCTCGCGGAAAAGAACATCCCAGTCATCAACCTACATCCTGCGCTTCCGGGAAAATACGACGGCGCGGGAGCGATACAGCGCGCGTATGATGATTTCCAGGCCGGGAAGCTGGAGAATAATAAGACGGGCGTAATGATACATTATGTGATTAGTGAAGTGGATCGTGGCACCCCGATTACGGTCAGAGAGATCGAATGCAAGGAGGGTGAAAGCTTGGAGGAATTAGAGCAGAGGATACATGGGGAGGAGCATGAACTTATTGTGGAAGGAACGTCTATGGCGATAATAGATCTCTGGGCTAAGAGAGCCCATGGAATAAAAGATTAAACATCAGCTTTCGGACTTTAAAAGATCATTGATTGCAGTGAAATGAAGTACTTTGTTCGTACTGTATAATACAATGCTTGAATGGCATCCATCGATATGATATATCTCACTCCAAGATTTAGCACGATTCGACCATGTAGACTAAGCCCAGGAGGAACCCCATCCCAAACAACATCTGCATACAAGTTACCCATTAATACACATAAAAGGCCAACTATGGACTTTTTCCCACCACAAACCGACCCGACCCGACCACCTTCCATCCCATGTCCCGATACCATAGCATAGCATACCACCAAGCGCCGCTCCCGTATCCCAATGCTACCCAGTTGCAGTTCCCACATATATTCATTCCCGTACCCGTATCATTTACACGCAAACCCCACTCAAGAACGCCTGGAGGAGCTCGAAAAAAAAAGAGTAAAAAAAAAGAAGCGAGCGAAGTAAGTCCGTTATATCATGCCGTGATGTCGTGGGCCTGGACCTCCGTTCTCGTCTCGGATTATAGGGCTTTCCTCCCAAAAGAAAGTATCCCCGTCGGGTAACATCCTATCTCTTTTCGGCGAGAAAAAAAAGGGTACAAATTAGCTTTGTGGGATTTTCGTTAGGGGGGGGAGGGGCAGAAGAAAGGCGAGGAAAGGGAATATGCGGAACTCTTATGACAGAGAGAGCGAGAGAGAAAGAGAGAGCATGAAAAGAAAAGAGAAGGAAAAAAAATCAAGGATAGGGTAGATACACCCACCGAGAAGAAAACTAGAAAAGATAAAAAAGTAAAAATTGTTCATATTCACATTTCCGGATCATCATAATGTTCAGGTCTAACCCGTCTTCCTCCTTCTTGCTCCCCGTCCCAACGATCGCTCTCAACCGCCAATTCATGCGGACCCGAGCCCGGTCGATACGGCTGCGGAGAACCGGGGATACGCCTGGCAAATTCATCTATCGTCAGTACTACGCTCCCAACATGAGATATGAGTAGAGCAAGAAGGAAGTTAAGCAAAACATACCGATCCATCATTCCGAAGCCTGGGCTTCCGCTTCTGGGACCCGTCGCGGGTGTTATTAAGGGTCCCTGTCCATAACTGGGACTCCTGCTTCCTCTGCTGCCACCATGCCCCTGTCCCTGGTGCGGACTCTGACCACCGAGAGTTAGTGGCGGGATCATCAGGTCGCCATCCGTCAGCGCCGGACTGCAACTTCGGCAGCTCGCTGATGCGCTCTCCTTGTGGTTGGGCGTGACATATGGAGAGAATGCTCCCAGACCATGGACGTGGATATCGTGGTGATGTGGAGATTTGTAGGGGAATGTAGTAGCGGTTTCAGAGAGGGAGGCGGGCATGTACGAGGTTTTGGAGTGAGGATGGGAAGGGGCGAGTCGGGCGTTGTTGTGGATGATTTCCTTAATGGTGAGTTGACGACCGCAAAGGTAGAGAAAGCAGGAGGCAAGGAGGAGGACGGCTGCGGCGCCGATGGCAATGCCTGCTATTGCGCCGGGTGAGGGGTTGCCTGATGAGGAAACTGTGGTTGCGTTGACGATGATTGGGGTTGAGGTTGCGGATTCGGTTGCGGTGGTAGGTATGGTGGTTGAAGTCGAAGTTGGGGAGGAGGTTGTTGATGAGACGGTGGTTGATGAGGTGGATGAGGTCGATGAGGGTAGGGCTTCGACTGGAAAGTTCTCTCCAGGACTAAATTGGATAGAGAAGTTTTGTAGAGATGCTATCTGACCTTCTAGCGTTTCTGTAGCATTCTAGACGATGTGAATAGAGGTGTTAACTCATATAAGGAAGTGACATACTGGATTGACCACCCCCATCATATGTTCATTGATACATGCGCCAGGAGCTGAGCAGTAAAAGAATATCGGACTCGTGTCATTGACGACCACTTGGAACTTTGGAGCCTATATTCGTGACTTAGCATAGGCAAGTCATTGAGCATGATGATCGACTGTACTAACATCATTCAAAACTACATTTATGGGGCGGAAACCACTCCAAAAGCCTTGCTTGTTGTTCCCCGTTACTTCGTACGGTATACATGGTCTGCCATATTCTGCACGAGCGACCGAGTGATTCAGGGGATAGAATCGAAATTCTATTCACGAGCGCGAATTAGGACAATGGCGCGCATAATGAATGAATGTGATCCTGATAGTTCCGCATGAACACATACCTATAATGTCGCTAATGTTGGCATGCAATTGATTCGGGGTAAAAGACAATCCCTCGGCCCCTACAGATACTGTATGTGTCTGCACAGGTGGAGCGCTGGAAGTGGCAGACTTCGCGGTACATGTTCCGAAAAGGAGCGCAAACCGTAGGACCAGGACGAACAACATTCCGAATGCTTAAAAGCTATTCGGGAAGGGGAAAAAGAAGGATAAACAACCAAAATCATTAGCATAAAACAGAAAAGGGAAAATCAAAAGAGTGAGGCGTGAAGCAGCTTATGGTCCGGTATGATGCATCGCTTGTTCATCAAACCCAGCCGGTCACGGAGGCTGCTAATCTCGAGTGCTTTCTTTGGAAAGCCAAGCGGTCATGGCTGATAATTTGGGGCAGTTGATATTGGAGCCTGCATGTCCTGCGCCGCCACTAATTCGACACACACCTCCGTTACATTAGACTTCTTAACGTACGAGAAGACTGTTCTAACTTGGCCCCCACCGAGCCATTTTGTGCATTCACCTTGCTGAAAGTTGATCTGATCAGCAGCAGACGGAAATTTGTGGCGTGGAGGTGCAGCAGAGCTGCAGGAGGTTGTCCCATCCGTGGAACAAGTTGGGTAAGAGGGAGTATCCCGTGTAGCGAACGATGGACAGCTACTCGATCGGTGCCAAGGAGAGCTGAAAAGGCCAGTCAGATTGTTTAATCAATCCACGGATGTCAAAAGAATTCGGTCATTTTTCTACATTGTAGATATTAGATCTATTTTTGTTACATCGTCGGACAGCCTTGCTAGTCTAATAAATGAATTTCCACTTCGTGGGAAAATTCCCTCCAGTTAAAAGTTGGCGCTGAGCATTCTCTGCCCAGAAACCCCCAGTTTTCGGGTCTGACCCGTGTTGACGGATACTGCCCTCCCTATATATATTGCTTAATTTGACGCGGCTTTGCAGTTGGCCATACTATGGGGTACATCAGGCACAATAATACCTGAAAATACAGCGGGCTTTTCACACAACACGCTCGAACGTCTTTTGTATAGGTTTGGCAGCCTGTAACAAATCAGCAAACATTTTAGAAGCGTAACCAATACACTTACATCGATGAATTTCTCCAAATCTTTGTCAAGATTGGCCAAATCATCCTTCCTCTTCTTATTGTCGGCGATCAATCCTTGCTTCTTCTTCAAGAGCCCTTGCCTCTGTTCCTCGAGCTTCAGTCTCTCTTGGTGTTCGTGGTCAATTCGTGCAATCATAAGTGCATTTTCATCTGCTTCGGCATGCTCAGGGTGTTGAGCGAGAAATTCTTCTACAGGTATCAAAGGAAGTTGCTGATATTTGTGACTACAACTGTGTTAGCAATTACGATACTGGAGAGTAGGCAATACGCGGTGAAAACGAACTCATATGACTCGCAAGCCGCGATCTCGCCTTGCAGATGCCGTTGTTCATAGTAAAGATTTTGCAGTTGAAGGTGAAGTCTATCGACTTCTTGACGCGCCTCCGCTGTTGAGGCCTTCGTTTCTCGTGCGCCAACGTGCGCTTCCCGATGCAAGCCCCGCAATTGCGCAAGATATGTGACTAATAGCTTTTGCTGTTTCGAAATCTGAAGGATGATGTCGTTTGATGGTGGAGAGGTTGTGGAAGTCGTAGAGACGAAGTCAAGGAGAGATATGGCTTGTTCCCGTGTTTGTTTAGATGTTTCAAGCGCGAGCTTCAAAGAAGGTTCTGTGATAGTATCATCAATTGCCATGTTTGCGATCAAAAATTTACGGGATGCAGATGTAAGAAACGAATATGATGTTGCGAGTGGTAGTAAAGAGAAAGGCGGACAGAAATTCGAGCGCTTTGCCTTGCTCCATAAGGCTGAACGGCAAACTAAATTAACCTTAGAACTAGATCTTTACTTGTAGCTTATTATTCCAACATCCTTGCCACCCCACATTCACTTGTGCCCCGTTCCAATTAATTCTCGTCATCTTGCATTAAAAATCAGAAGGCTTCCTTTAAATATATTATTAAAATCAAAGAAAATGCAGTCGTTTACTTTTATTGGCGTGGACGGTTCGCGCTCCTGCCCAAAAGGCAAGCTTCGTTATATTGATCAAATGGCCTCAAGGCTTGGGAGTTCCTAGAAGGACATTTAACATCCGGGGAAAGACTGGAGAATGATACTGGGAAGGTCATCGGTGACGATAACTAGGCTGTTCTTCTCTTTGCGCGCTGGTACACCGGGATGATCTGCTCGAGTGAGAGCTTTGCGATAACTCTGGAGAGGCAATTCAATCAGACTTTGTTCCTTTGACTGGGAATCCAGGACATAAACATCTCGACATCCTTTGCTACAGCACTTGGTACTGCCAGATTTTGCATCCATTGAGGCAGCACACCTCCAGCATCCGAAGCTGTCGCCATAATCCATTCGATATCTCCCGTATCCGGAAGAATTCTCACTCGCTCGACAGAAACATAAGAGGCAACCACCAGACTTTTATCCAGAGCGTATTCGGCGTATGGCGATTTCTTAAAGTCGTTGAGTGGTATTGAGATGACGAGAAACTCGTCGATACCCTCAAGTGACGCAGCGATTTGCACTACTGGGAATGTGCGATTCTTCAAAGGCTTCGGATCGATCTTATGTTTCATCTCCTCCACAACCATTGTGATATGGTTCCATCTTGCACCAGCGATCTCTATCTCGAGGCCGCTCGTATCCCAGGTCATGGCCTGCCTAGCACCAATGACAGTCGGCGTGAATGCGTCTTCCGTCTCAGCATGATGTTCTTTGAAGCTCTGCTTGAATTCCTCCCAAGTAGCTGTGCCCTTTGCAGCCTCGTTCTTGTGACAGCTTCTCCTGCAAAACCAGGTCTCATCCTTCCTGTCAGCGCTGTAGTTGCTCATCCCTTCCACTTTATCGAGATCCTTTCCGGACACTGTGTATTCGTATAGCTGTACTGAGGCTTCGCTGGAATCGAATTTCTTCGGTGACCCTTTCAATTTCCATGTCGGTTTACTTCCATCCTTCGGAGCAACGCCGTCGATGAATGGAATTGATTCTGTAAGTGCATTCTTAATGAACGTGTCCAGGGTCATGGAAGGAATTGATGATTCGGGACGACTAGGATTATCTCCAGCGGGAGAATCGGCATTACTTGGCTTGACACCGTTTGCGCCGGGAGGTAAAGATGCGATGGATATCCCCTCCAGTCTCACTAGAGGTCCCAATTTAGCTTCCGCTGATGCCGCCATTGCGATTTGAAGCCCAAAGGAAAACTTCGAATGATGGGAAAATCAAGTTGCTTTGCAGAATCATAAACATAAACCCACGACACTAAAAATCTAAAATGCAACATCTCAAGAGGGGAAAGTGACATTCCACACCGTTGCACGGAGCGTACCTGCCTCAAATTGGTTGATCTGAAACGGTTAGTGATCCAAGCTTCCTGTCCCACTACTTCGTAAGAAGCAAAGCTTCCTGCCACCCCGCCAAAACCCCTCTGACTTCTCCATCTAAGAAGTTTCAGTCCAGGGAATCTGGTAATGCTGTGCCGTTTATCAGAATATTCGTAGCGGAAATACTTCTAAGAGATATAATCAAAGGTACTCGTAAAGGGTGGACTTCAGATTGATGAAATTTATATAGAGCTTACTTGAATTTTTGGCAGGTATCTCTTGGAAGATTAGTGCTAAATAATATAGGAGAAGATAGTTGAAGTTTAACAGAGGAGACTTAAGAGTATATAATATTAGTAGTTCTTAGGTCGTATAGTCGCTTTAAATAATAGAGGCATTTGTTAAAGTCAGATACTTTTCAGGTATACTCTAGTTTAGTCTATACCCTTGGCTTCGCTTATATTACATATCTCGGAGGGAAACCCTCCTAACTAATTACACAACTTTTGCCTGCATATCAGTTCTCTTTTCTGGTGACCTACGCAGGGAACATAATCCCGCTCCAAAATGGCAACACTCAAAGGACCAGGAGAAGCCCAAAAGCTCGATGGCAGCGCCCTCCGTATCGGCATTGTCCATGCTCGCTGGAACACCTGTAAGCATTTCATTTCATTGAAGCAGACCTGGAGCTGCACACCGCTAATACGTTGATTCACAGCTATAATCGAGCCCCTCCTCGCCGGCACTAAGAAATCACTTTTAGCTTCCGGTGTGAAGGAAGCAAATATCGTTGTGCAGTCTGTGCCGGGAAGCTGGGAGTTACCGATTGCATGCTCGAAGTAAGCCCCGCAGTTTCCTTCCGTCGTATCCATTACCCTCTTTGACCAATCCCCCCCCCTTCACCCTACCGACACCTCTAGAATACAAATACAGAAGCAAAACAAACCCCCCCAAACAAAAAGGAACCTAACTAACCAACCCCCTCTCCCAACTAGACTCTTCTCCGCATCCCAAATCCAATCCACGCAAACCTCCTCCCTCTCCGCGGGCGACCTCCTCGGCTCCTCAACCACGGACCTCACCTCCCTCTCCAGCCCCTCCACGTCACAAGCCTCAACCGCGCCCTTCGACGCCATCGTCGCCATCGGCTGCCTCATTAAAGGCGAAACCATGCATTTCGAGTACATTGCCGACGCTGTGTCCCACGGGCTCATGCGCCTGCAGCTTGATACGGGGATCCCGTTGATCTTCGGACTGCTGACGGTTTTGACTGAGGAGCAGGCATTGATGAGAGCTGGCGTGGGGACCAAGGAAAAGGGCCATAATCATGGAGAGGATTGGGGAAGTGCGGCGGTGGAGTTGGGTGTTAAGAGGAGAGAGTGGGCTGCGGGGAAGATCTCATAGATTGGGAGTGTTGCAAAATAGGAACTAGGTGAATGAATGCGTCTAAGAAGAAGCTGGTTTTGTGTTCGAAGCAAGAAGCTTCTTTAGAGTTGGGTTATGGACATTTGGTATAAACTATCACAAAAATACAATTGCTCATGACAGGAGTCATAACAAGCACGAAAACAAGAGGGCAAAAGCTAACCAAATCCAAAAAATTATATTACTGCTATACAAGCAGTTCATGCCGGAGCTATGAGTTTCGTTTCCATGCCCCAAGTCTTACAACGCCAATGTTATCATGCTATATATCACAAAGCTATGTCCTGCTTGAATGCATATGCATCTAATAGTAGTAAACAAATCGCCTTCCCCTTTGACTTCGGATAGATTATTACTGCGTGTAGCCAACCATTTCAGAAAGACCGTTTGTGCCCTTTTTTGATTTCCAAAGAGATCTTTTCTTCTCGCGCTTCTTTTGCATCTCCGCCCATCCTTCATCATCATCTTCATCATCATTATCCACTTTTTGAACAGTCTTAATTGTCGTTGAGGCATGTTTGCTATCCCATCCTTGAAGCGCACCGGACATAGAGGTTGCAGAGGTTCTTGACTTGGTGTCCGCTACTGGCGCATGTGAAACTGGTCGGTATCGTCCGGGTAACCCTATGTTGCTTCGTTCCGAGGGAGCTATTGAAGGTGCGTAACCTTCGCCTTGAGCTCGCACCGAGTGCGCATACCCAGGAGCATGTTTCATCCATGGGAGTCCATTAGGTTCAAGCATACTCATAGTGCGTTGCTGTATTGCGCTGTCTGGCCGCAAGGTTTGATTTTGGCTTGGAGTGTGTTGCTGGCTAAGGGGCCGAGGGATCTCTCCAAAGCTAGGCTGAGACATCAATCCCATCGGTCCAAATTGACCCAATGGACCTAGTTGAGGCGCACCCGTTGGTGGAACACCTTGGCCACTTTGATTGGTGGTCATCATCTGCATGAATTGCATCTGCATTTGCATAAACTGCTGCATCTGCTCTGTCATGCGGATCTGTGCTTGATCACCCGGTGTCAACACAGGCTGGTGTGGCATTTGGCCCATAGGATTCATTTGCCCCATTCCAAGCTGACCCATGCCAAGTTGGCCCATAGCAGGCGACGATATCATTCCGCCGAAACCACCAGGAGGCATCTGTCCATACCCACCTTGAGGATTAGGGCTGCCTCGTCGCATGGCCCTAGACCTTTCCTCGGTAGCTATGACCCCCACCAAGCCACCGGGAGGTGGAATATTGCCTGCGCTGCCATGGACAGAACCTGCACCACTAGCAAATGCCAAAGACTCTCTATTAGATGGATGCACAAGCCCAGCGCCAACATACGGATCCTGCGGCAAGTTTCGAGCGAACACTGGAAGAGGACCGCCAAGCCCAGGGTAAGCTTGAGCTTGGCCACGAAGATTTGGGTTGGATCCCATACTAGATAGCCTGTGCGTGGGTGGACGATTCTTGTTTGGGAAACCGTGTGCAGCAAGAATGGCTAGTGGAACCTCTTCATCTTCTTCCTCACCATCCACGGT
Source organism: Clarireedia aff. paspali H2 (assembly GCA_026770245.1). Lineage (NCBI taxonomy): Eukaryota > Fungi > Ascomycota > Leotiomycetes > Helotiales > Rutstroemiaceae > Clarireedia > Clarireedia aff. paspali H2. The sequence continues at coordinate 24,630 of JAJCXA010000144.1, forward strand.
TGCGTCGGAAAGTACCAGATTAGGGGTGCTCTGGCTAGCCCTTGTTTGTGGTCGAAGTGATGACGAAGGTGCCGCCTCGCCTGTGACCTTCATCATTTGTTGCCTGTAGACTGCCATGTGGGCCTCCTGCTTCCTTCTTTGTTTCGCTGCCTTTTTGTTCTTCTCTGCCTCATCCTCGTCATCCTCATAGTTTTCCTCATCTTCATCATTTTCCTCGTCCTTAGGTTTTCCTCCAACCATTCTCAGGCGCTCCTGATCTTGCTTGTATCTCTCAAATTGAGCAGGAGTCATAACTTTGTTCATGGGTGCTTGTTTTGAAATTGGAGGAGTTGGCGACCTTTCTTGAAATCGTTGAGCTAAATCAGCATCTTCAAAAAGATCCACGTCCTCACCCTCCGACTCGGCAAGTTGTGTTTTGGTATTCATCTCTGGAGTGGATGTCGGTAGTGCCCAGCTCTTTCGAACTTGAGGATTAGGCGGCGTGTCATTCAAGCGTCGGCTTGCATTTATGGAATCCTGGAGTAGCGTCGAGTCCTCATCGAAATCGAGCGCGGATTGTCTACGCATTGAAAGGGCGCTGCTTCTCTTCAGTCCCGAATCCTGTATATTCGATCGTGGCCTTGCTTGATTGCCATCAGTTTGTTGGAGTGGTCCATGTCTTGGGACCGGAGGAGGAGCGTAAGACGGAGGGTGTTGGTGACGTGGTACCACTGGTGGTGGACTAGTGTTACCCATAAGTCCATCGTCGGAGCCCCATGAATATGGAGCCTGCTCAATCTGCTTGTGATTATCAAGTACAAGTGGTGCAGGTTGGTTTAGGCGTGCTGCAGAATATGATTTGGTTGCTGGATTCGGTGGTAATATCTCCTGCACAAAAATTAATACGTAGGAACAGTTGAATCATAAGAGGCTTCACTAACTGCGCTTTTAGACATCCCTCTGTTTGTTGGACCATCCAAGATTGCACTTCTACGATGCTCCATACCGGCAAACATGTCCCCAAAGTCGTCTCCAACTGACAAGTCCAAGCCCCTATCTTGAATCTTGGGCGGTGTTGCAGTGCTGGCGTAACTAGAGGCCGTCACAGCTCGGTTCCGACCAAATGGTGCTTCGTCGCGAGCAGTCGGGGAAGGAGGCTCGTCTAAGAATTTTGAGGGTGAAGATGTGGCCGGTTTGCCTTTTCCCCATGAAAGAGTTCTCCCAGCAGCTTTCAAGGAAAACCCAGCTGATGATTTTGGCACCGGAGGAAGAGGAATATCACTGAGCGGTCTGTCGTGAGGAGATTTCCAGTCTTCATAACCAGGTGTGTCCATTGATGAAGGAGCCGTAGAGGCTGCACTTAAACGAGAAGAATTATCTGTGGTCGATGCAGTGTTCGAGTTTGATGCTCCACTGCCTCTGGAACTTGTGTCAGCTTATGTCAGGTACACCCTGGTGAGGGATTCTCCGGACAGGTATAAATCCAATACTTACCGATTAAATGTATTGACTTTCATGCCATCAAAGATATTATCCTCTTTCTGAGAATCCGCGGAACCAGTGGTTCTCGCGAATTTCACTCCTCCGTCAAAAGATGGGTTGGCCGTATGGCCTCCCTGTTGGGGGCGTTCGAAAACCTTGAAAGAATGTTCGACCGAGGATTCGGATGGACTCTCGAGTGCATTGGCTGCTGACTTGCGCCTCCCAAAGTTTTTCGGAAATTTAGGCATGTAGTTTGTAGTTGGTGAACTGGAAGACGAGATCGTTGGGCCTCGAACTTCTCAGTGATGCTGATCGAAAAGTGGTATGCAAACAATGCAATGCAACGTAAAGCTTTGGGTGTCTTGTATGTGTGATCCGGAACGGACGAAAGATCGGAAGTATACGATTGTTAAATTACAAAACAATATTGGCAAGAATTGTCATGTACAGCGCGAGGAATATGAAGAAGTTTGTTGACGTGAGAAAAAAATGAGGGAACGGTCTATAGCATAGCCCGCAGGCAAGGTCAGCCAGGTCCTGTCGTGAAAAATAATGCAAATGCAAATATGCGCTATCTGAAAGATCGATAGGCTCCTTAAGAGATCATGCTGCCGCAAGGAAAAAAGAGATGCAGGTGGTGCAGCTTTGGGCAAAGAAATGTCGTGTATTCGCCGAGCAAAATCGCGGGAAGCGAGGATAATTGTGAATGTTGGTTCAGGAGTAAACTGGCAGGTGCTGAAACCCAATCTTGGACCGGGACGTGAATCTTCAGGACAAAAGCGCAGTGAGTGAGTCTCTATGCATAGAGACACATCCGTGTGGCTGTTGAAGTCCAAGCCAGCCCGTCGAATTGGTGTTTGTTTCGCTTCTTGTATGTACCCGGTAGATGGGGAAGAGCTGAAGTTGTGGTGTTGTGGTGTTGATGGGCGCGCTTTAAATATAGAAATGCAAGAGGAAAGAAACGGAGTGAGGCCAAACAGTTTTTTTTTCTGTGCCTTTTGAAACTTACCACAAAAGACCCGAGCAAACATGCATGCAGAACAACGACCGATGAATGGTAATGGAATGATTAAATAGCGATTGCAGGGCGGCGATGGCAGGAATGAGAAGAGATAGAACTAGAAGACGTCGACGAAGAGTGAAGGAAGGCGAGAGAGTTGAGAGATGAAGGTGCGAGCGAGACGGCAACAAAAACAAGAGCTTCTTCGAGGAACGATGGAATGCTTGCGAGGAAGTGATTGGATTGAGTGGGTGCGAGGTGCGAGGGTGCGAGGGTGCGAGGGTGCGAGGGTAAGTGGTATGGGTCCCGGTACGTCGAACTGCTAGGTTTGTAATGCTCGTCGAGGCGACCGTAGTTTTATTAGGAAGTGCTAATATCATATCATATCATGCCATATCGTATCATAGTCCTTCGTGCTTGGTGCTTGGTGCTTGGTGCTTCGTCGAGTGCTTCGTCGAGTGCCAGAATGCGAAAGGGCCAACAGCTATGCCTTGATATAAAAAGACCTGGCTCGTCCGGGCTCGTCCTGTTCCTGTTCCTGTTCCTGTTCCTGTCCCTGCGGCGGGAGATGGCTGGCACGTCTAGCACTCTAGCACTCTAGCACTATTTACATGGCATCGTCGGATGGGAGGGGAGGGCACTTCGTATGCTACAATGCTAAGGACTGAAGCTTCTCGTTTCTTTTAAGCTTTTCCGACTTTTCTGAGCGGCTGCCCCTTCTGTTCCGACTTTTCTGTGTGGCTGACTTGCTCAGACGTGGTACTTCACCGCGACAAGTCTCATTCAATACCTTCACTCCCTAGACAGGACGGGGCTTCCACTTCTTCCTCTTTACCGCCGTCTGTCTCCTTCCATCCTCTGCTTCGCACATTGCTTTCGCTGTCTGTTCGGCTAACCGATTTACAAAGAAAAGAGGTGCATCATCTACAGTAACTAACTCATCTAATTCATCTATATCCCGAACTAGCTTCAAGTGCATAATGCATATACACAATGTTTCCCAAAATCCCAAGGTCTTATCCCGAGGAACGCGCTTGGCGTGTCACACCAGAAGGATTCCCGCCTCGATCTTTGATGGGTTCTTCTCGAGTACTTTGTACAGTACATCTACATATGTACGTCGGCTAGGTGTTAATGCCGTGATGACTTCCAGCCACCACCACCATCTCGCAGCTTCTTACTCCTTCCTCTCCATCTATCGAGGCACATGAAAATGAATGTCATCTTAGAGCCAAGTGCAACCTCTCAACACTCACCACCGCAAGTGTTGCCTACATTGCTCTGTCATCAGCTCTAGCCAGAATAGACAAAAATGGACATGACGTCTTTTCCGCAATTGACCGGTTGCCGGGCCATGCTATGCCTGCATAAAAAAAGATCAATACGAGTTGCAGATCAGACAATTTCCATAATACAGCCCGATACGATGCGCTTCTGACCTACTGCGGACACGAACGAATAAATATCTGAATACCCACACGTGGGTATTATCCTTCACAGCCTCGCCGTTAAACGGCTACAAGAACTCTTTAACCTTTAGCATTCCCCAGCATCAACAAGTAGGACACACAATCACCACAAATGAATCTTCCCGCCAACGTGAGCGTCCAACATCCATGGTTGCTTTACTCCTATCTGATCTTCCAAACCCGTCCCAACACATCCAGTTGCGACGACCAACCCGTCCTCAAAGCGCTCGCCACACCGATTCCCAAACTGAGGAAAAAACACCGAAGCACGATTCACATACGACAAAAACGAAATAAAAAATTCAATAGTTCCCTCCTTTTTTTTTCTTGTCACAGGCTAAATCTACGCACACGGCGTCTAAATTGCAGGAGCTGCCTGCCTGCCCCCCTTTCCTCAAAACCATAATCATCCCATAGCCTTATCACCACATCTTCAAGAAAATCCTTTCTCTCTGCCCTATGATGTACCCACGACCTAACAAACAAACAGCGGGGTCATCCTTCTTCCCACTTCATTGTACATCAGACGCCCAAATTAAATTACCCATCAACGAATCTCTTCCTCTTTCTCTTTCTCCAACGTAAATTAATCAAACCCCTCGAATCTTGCTGCTAATTTTAAACCCAAGTTATCGTCCACTAACTCCGGAGTGCTTAAATGGTCCAGTACCTGGCAGATTTTGACCCCTGAGATCCACTTCCACTACCACTCTCCACTGCAAAGTAGTCTTAGCTAGCACCCGATGTTTTCGTACACGGACATGAGATAAGTTAAAATCTTTCTTAAGGTGGATTGACCCAGCATTCTTCTTCATAGGCAGGGCAGGTCAATACGGGATTATGGAGAAAAAAGACATTATTGTTTTTATGGAGCAAAGCAAAAAGCAAGCAAGCAAGCAAGCAAGCAAGCAAGCAAGCAAGCAAGCCTAAAAAGGAACGAAAGAAAGAAAGAACAAACGACCGACCGACCGAACGAATGAACGAAAAGATATAAGAAGTACTGTATAGACATGCGAAGAATTAATTCTCCGAGAGCGAACTGGGCGAGCGAACCAAAAAAAAAAAAAAAAAAAAAAAAAAAAAAAAAAAGAGTTATATATATCATCATTAAGGAAAACCACGGTAACAAGGTGAGGTTAGCTAGCTGTTGGGGAGAAAAGGGGAGAGAAAGGAGGGGTCAATACGGTATTTTTTTTATGGGATGAACTTTCATGCGTTAGTAAGGTTATGCGAAAAAGGGCTGCGAGGAATATCGGTACAGCAGTAATGCTTGTACGTTTTTGCCATTTGGGAGAATATTCTCTGCTCTTTGGAATTTCTTTCATGCTTCGAGTTGATGGGCGGAGTGTTCTTCTATTGTTTGTTATGACCTTACGTGAGTGGGTAGGCGTTTTGAATGATTGATAGGAACGGATAACCCGAGTAGTTTTATATGTACAGTCTAATTCAACTCCATAACCGACCTATCTGTCTATATGGTCTAACCAAGCGATATACGAGTAGTTATAGTACAACAACTGCGTTCACGATGGAAAGTGAAGAGAGATATGATTGCAATAGAGTCAGCAATCCCCCCAAAAGGAGTAAAAATAAACAAACATACCGACCTAACCTACTCACTCACTCACCCTGCTGCTGCATATGCGTCGGTAAGTTCCAACTAGCATAGTCCTGATGAACGAACGCTCTATCAACCGTTGGCACCGACTCAATCACATACTGCAATGACTCGCCCAAGTCATGGCTATCCCTCAGACTCATATTCTCATCCAGAACAATATCGACTTCCACGTTGAGCTTGTCGCCAGCATGGTAGGCCTGTAGTCCTTGGATCTGCTTGATGGTCTTGGCGAACCGCATGGTGAGATACAGGAGCACGTTACGTTCGTCCGGGGTGGCGGTGGCACCGGTGAGGTTGCGGATGTGACTGGCGGAGGTGCCGGCCCAGTTAACGATGACAAAGAGGGAGAGGAGGAGACCGCCTAGGGCGTCGAACCACCATAGTTTGGCGTAGAAACCGACTGAGGTTAGGTTAGATGGAGGTTCGGTACTATACGAGGGAGGGGAGTGTGCCATACCTAGTGGGAAAATGATACTGAAGATGTTGAAGACAACATCAGTCATGGCGTCCTGTGCAAGGGCTTGTACACTAGAATTCTTGATCAATCGGCACCATAGCCAACAAAGCGCCTTGACGAGCACTGTTGAAGACATAATGGCGATGGCTGGTAACCCAAGTTCGATTATGGCGTGGTCATCAGATATGAGACGATTGAAACATTCAAGGGCTACTTGGAAGAAGGACGTAACCATAATGACGCTGAAACTGTATCACGGGATTGTTAGTAAGATTTGTGAGAGGAGCGAACAACGTGCTCTCCAGCGTAGAAAAAACAGGCCAACATGAGACAATATACTGTAGCTGTATCTGTTTGCAAGATGGATGCTCTAAAGAGTTTGTAACATTGGAGACTTAATCCTGTGGTTGCTCGGTTGCATTTTTGTGTATTGTCATCGGCCTGTTGTTTCTACGATAAAGAGAACGTGAAATTTAAGAGGGCAGTGCTTACACAAGTACTCCTAGAGGTTCTAAACGCCGGCGGCCTACCGGATACCTGTGCTGATCTTGTCGCTCGATCATTCGTGTAGTCACGAAGACTATAGCCGTAGATAAGAAATCCAAAGCGGCATCCACAAGACTGGCAAGGACGGAGAGCGAGCTTGTGAGGACAATGACCGCGATTTTCCCCATCAACAATATCGTGTTGGCCGCTAGATTGACATATATAGCAATTTGTACAATCTTGTCACCACTCTCTACACTGTCGTCCTCTACTCCGGGAATCTCGGGTCTGGGGCCATCGTATTCGTCTTCCTCTTCCGGCGATAGTAGAGGTGTGCTCTCGGTGACTTTGTATATGTCTCGTGGTGTGCGCTTTACCCTCTTCGGAGCCGATCCATTACTACTTGCCTTGCTGCTTGGCGTCCCTGTCTCTGCAAGTGTGGTTGGTTCTTCTGTTATCGTGGCAGGTACATCGAGTCGGGGACTCCAACTCGTTTGATCGTATTCATTAAGAAGGTCATGAGGGAGTGAAGAATCAAGCAGTCGATCCACGTATAAATATTGTTGGATTAAGGAATTGTTTCGTTCATAGTAGTCACGTCTGCAGGTAAGTTAGCATTGGTCATGAGACTAGAAGTTCGTATTTGCGGTAACACCTTGGGCAACACTTACATTGACTTCTTCTTTATCTTCTTCAATTCCTCTTCCGTTTTCCAGTATCTCTCCCACTTATAGCGCGGATTGCTGTTTCCGATAAGCCGTTGACTCCGCATCTGCGGTCCATTGAGAACCGCGCTGAGACGCCTCTCTTCATTGCGAGCATTGTCATCCCGATCGTCAGTCATGCTAGCCTGTTCCTCGTCGTCCAAAGACTCTCTTCTCCGAGTTGATACGGGAGGGCATCGAAGATTCACTAGCGACCCATTCGATTGGTTTCTGATGAGTCTTGTCAATGCGCCTTGGCCGTGAGTTGCCATAGGACTTGTGCTCTCTGTGCCGAGGGGCAGCCATCCGGACAAACCCATGCGACCAGTGCGCCCGATCTTAGGAGGGCTCAAGGAACTGGAATAAATTTCGTTCGTCATGGTGGTCTACGTTGTATGTATCCTGTCACATATCAATGCTCATTTAAAAGGCTTGTTATTGGTAGTAAAGAATAATGATGTTCAGCGAAAGATTTATCGTAGTATGTTTAAATACCCCAAAGACCCGTATCATTAAGGTTTCACTTAAGTTAGAACTATGCATATAGCGTAACGTTTAAGCGCTTGTACCTAACTATAACGAACACTTTCTGCAAGCGAAATCGAGCCGCCTACGCTCTTCATCAGACGTTGGGCCGATACCTGTTTCCAGTATTACAGACGTTGATACATGTTGATGAAGTTATATAGAACCTATATGTTCGAACGACAATTCACCCATATGCCATCCTCATCGTCATCAAGATCCCCAGCTTTCGCCTGAGCACATGTTTTGGATGATCCTACAAGATCTCAGAAACCCCGCACCGCAGAAATAGCCAAGCTTTACCAACCGAGGTCTACAACTGTCAAGATAACTATTCGGAGTACATTATCCATGGTAAATCCATTTGTGTATCCGGAGCGTCGGGAGCGTCCGGAGCTTCTGGCCTATATAGTATATATAGTCAGTCAAGAAGAAGAGAAAATCTCTTCTTCTCTCTTTGCACAAGATGATATAAGAGGATTTAACCCGTTTATTTTGTGTCACCTACAGCTGTACTAAGCCAACCGACAACAACAATGTGGAAGCTTCATCCGTTAATATGGTGCTCACTAGTAATATACTCTTGCAGTAGTTGCAATTTATAAGTCCCCCGAAGCCGTATGCCTTAGTGGTCACTGTAGATGAAAGAAAGCTTCTGGCTAGCATAGCAGGAAATTCTCGCGCAAGATCTGCCTTCTGAAAACGCACCCTCCGAGGAATGAATGGTATATAAGGATATCATTGCTTTGAGACATGCCTGCAAGTGATGTTCTCCGTTGCATTGATGGGAGTGAAGAGCGTCTATTCCTATTTGCAATACAACCTCAAACTCCTAAACTTGGTCTTTGATGTTCTTTTCAGCAGGCCCAATGGCCAACTCCAGATAGCCGATTCCAATATGTCTAGCGTCGTGAGTGACTTTGCCTATTCTGAGTAGGATTTGATAGTATGAGGTTGATTGACGCGCCCTTCTTCTTGTTACGACGCTTCTGGTGTCCTTCATCTTGCATAAACCATGGAATGTCTCCTAGATAGGCTTGTTGGACCGATGTAAAGTCTTAGGCAGAGATCCATTCGGATGAGTTCCTATTTAGACTGACTGGTTTCAACTGGGGGTTAAGCGCGTTGTATCGTTGACAGAGCGGCTGCACTTCTATTACAAATCTATGTATTTCATAGCTCCGTGAAAGATTTTGTTGCCGCTAGATTGTTGGAACCTCCCCACAGATAGTTGAGGATTTCTCCACAGATCATCTCTGCTCTTCGATAGGCATTTCCTAAATTCTCACTCCAAACTCCAAAAGATGTAAGATTATGAAGTAATGAGCTGGCCTCGAGCTGGCCTCGAGCTGGTAATGAACCTTGGACTTTAACGCGGCCTCATTCACGAAGGCAATCGACGAACTATTAACTGATCAACATTAAGTTATGGAAATCTCTTCAAGTACGTAAGGTTACCCAAAAAGCTTTGCGTCTGCAAAGTATCCCAACTGTTTGCAAGGTACAAGAGAATCTTGTGTTTCAGATGCTTCTTTTGAGGTTTCTGCAAAGTCTTCGAGATTTTCGGCTACCAATCGGACGCTCGAGTCGATGGAACCGGTTTCTGTCTCCATAATAATGCGCGTTGGCTCTTGCTGCTAACGTCGGTTCTACACCCGACATCTAGGCACCTAGTTAAGTTACTCTGTCCACAGCTGGTTGCCATTTCGGCCGGATGTGTTGACAATTATATCTACTGTATGTGTATATACGGAGCACAGAGGTACAGCAGATGGATTCCCCGCGCTTTGGCTGCGAAATAGCGAACAGGGCAGGCCTGACGATGTCCATAACCTTAGGTAAATCATCAATCAGCATGCAAGGCGGGAGGGGTCGATCCAGGTTCCGGTGGTTTGGAATTAGATGAAACAGACAGAATCCTTCACGATTCTCAAACATTCGAATAATGGTTGAAAGACCACCAGTCTCACGAAGTGTTATCTATGTTATCTATGTCATCTATCTATATATGTAATCTTACAAGTAGTCAGATCTTACTATCCTGGGGACTCTGCTTACCTTCACAGGGGAAGGAGTGGTAGAGGGAACTTGGAATGCCAGATTCTCCTCTACTTCTCCAGCGTCTACCAACGTCTACCAACATTGGGCTGCAAGTGCCCCCTACCTACTTTGTAAACGCAGGAGAAGGCTGGCCGGGATGGCTGCTGCAGTACAAGTACCTGAAAATGCGGGAATAAAGTGTATTGTATTACTATTGCAAGTATTCTCACCCTTCACCCGTAATTTATACGTCGGTCCAATGGTAGTGGTCCAATCCAATAGCACCACAGCACCCCCATCCATTAGAGCTTAAGCGACCCTCCAAACGATAAAGCATTTCACGCATTTGGATTTGGCAATGCCCGTGTAGATAGATAGACACTGTCCCTCCCCGAAGAACGAGAAAGAAAAATGGTTCATGTTCATGCCATCCACCCGCCCCAGATATCCTAACGCGCAAAAGACTCGTCCCATCGCAGCTCGCCTGCCGACTTCTTGATTAGTCGACCCTTCATCATTGTACGTTAACTTCCGCCCAGCTCTGTCCTGTTGTTGGCCCAGCGTTTGCTCGGTCGGCCAATCGTGGGTCCCTTGGAGTCGAAATAGACTCATATCAGAGAGACATTGAGTCGGTGTCCCACGATGCGCTCGAGGATCCTGACATATCCCCGAAAGCGGTTTCTGATGTCGCAAACTTCTCTTCTTGACGCTGAAATACTCTTTGACTAACTTGTGTGTGGATATGCAGAAAACAGCGACGAAGAAAGACAGCAGGTCCCACTTGCTCTTGCCTGCGAGACTATTTACCCCCCCATAAGCCGATTTAGTACTGCCTTCCAACACACTCTGGCGCTTACTCTCGAATTACTGTACCAAGCTTCGCACAAATTTCTCCATAACAGCAGATCATCACTCTCAACCTCTTTCTTGTTGGTCGATTTCTACGGCAGGGGTCAAAGAGCGCATGTGTTATCCTCAAGATTATCTCATTTCGCCTTTTCCCGTAAAGGCATCCATCCCACCACGAAAACCAACGAACAGCACCAACATACCAAGAATAAAGACAAACACATTACATTCAGAACACATCACTAGAGACTACGTAGTCTCGATTCAGCATTAAAAACGACTCGTTCGCGACAGTCGTACATACGACATCATCGTTTGCGATCGCTTCGACATCCGCGTGCTCAGCCTCACTGATTTGAGCACTGCCACCGTGCCTGTAAGGCTCACTGGCAGACAACCTCGTTGGTATTTTTAGAAGAACAAACAAACTTCGGCATGGATACGCAACGTGGAAGGTCTCCTTCGGGAGGACAACAACATATAAGGAATCACTCGCCATCCCCGCATTCGTTCCCAGATGGTATGAGCGGATTGGGTATCGCCTTGGACACGTCGAGCATCAACAATCAGCAATTCCAAGATAATTTTAACTCAACCAACAATCTGCAGGCATACAATGAGAATAACAACTTCCTCAATCAAAACCTGAATCAAAATCAATCCTTTTCGCAACCCGGACTTGGAGAGACCAACTACGTGCCAAGCCAGACGCAAGAGTTTCCCCGATTCAAACAAGAAGACCAGAGTTCGCCATTTGGCCAGCCACAACCACAAAGCTTTACACAAGACCTTCTCAGCGCGAATTTGTCGGCGAACTTTGGTGAGGACTTTTCGTTGTATTCAAACCCAAGTGGACCGAGCGAACAGTTCGAGCAACCGTTCTTCATGAACGACCTATCTTCTCCACCTGGAAACTCCTCTATCAACCCCGCCGAACTTAATATGTCCTCTCCCGCCCATACACCAACCCCCCCAAACCTTCTACAGCCAGATACTAGGTCTCCACCCTCTGCCCATCAGTCACCAAGCTTCAATCAAGGCCAGTTCCAACCGTCGCCTGGCCATTCGCGGAACGCATCACTTGGCCCGGAAAGCGCTGCGTTCCCTGTCGGGCACAATCCCGGAGATTGGAGTATGATGCCTCCTCAGTTCACAACACATCGCAGGACGCCGTCTGAATATTCTGATATCTCCTCCGCGCATCACTCTCCTAATCTAGGACATCACGATAGTTTTGAAACGATAGACCAGCAACATTCACCTATGCAAAATCCCCAGGACTCGTTATATCAGGAAGTTCTTGGCATTGGCTCTTTCTCTTTGACTGACAATCAATTGGGACACTCGAGTCCTGGAAGAGGTGGAATTAGCCCTGGTCATAGTCCTGCAATTTCACCTCGATTGGGGCCTCAGTCTATACCGAATATGGATCAACAGAACAATTTCATGCTGAATGTAAACAATCAATTTGGTTCATCTCAGAATATTTATGGTCAAGGACAGGAGTCATTTCCACAGATGCAGCACAACAGCTCAGTAGATATGGGTCAAGCGCAGCAAATGGTACCACCAGAAATCAATGTTGAGTTTGCTCCAGCATCCAGACAGAACAGCTTTGAGCCCCCAAAACCCGCCCTTGACCAGGATGCATTAACGCCACCAGATAGAGGTATGATTCCGAGCGCCTTCGCACGTGATTTTTAGCTAATTTCTTCATAGGTCGACGTCGCCGTGCAGTGTCCGATCCTTATAGTCCTTCAAGTTCTTCCCGTCCCCACACTCCATCAAATGCGTCTCCAGTTATGAGCAATTCCTTGTCTCCATTAGGTGGGCACGAATCATCTCGTTCATTATCACCGGGTGATAGATCTGGTGCAACATCACCTGGTCGACGTCGGCAGTCTACATCCTCATTACCAAATAGAGACTACATTCTTGGTCTCGCTGATCCCGATTATCAAGCGGCTTCCGCAGATAATGGGAATGCAAAACGAGTTCAGAAACATCCCGCAACTTTCCAGTGTAACCTTTGTCCTAAGCGTTTCACTCGAGCTTATAATCTTCGTTCTCATTTACGGACCCACACAGATGAGCGACCTTTCGTTTGCACAGTATGTGGAAAGGCATTTGCACGTCAGCACGATCGGAAACGTCATGAGGGACTGCATTCTGGAGAAAAGAAATTTGTGTGTAAAGGAGAGCTCAAGCAAGGCGGTCAGTGGGGATGTGGTCGACGATTTGCTAGAGCCGACGCATTGGGTCGCCATTTCAGATCAGAAGCTGGTCGCATCTGTATCAAGCCACTTCTAGATGAAGAGGCTCTTGAGCGGCAGCGGGTCTGGAGAGAGCAGAGAATGCAAAATATGCATATGCAACAACCACAAGCGATGGCGCCTGACGCTCACGGGTTCCCTATCGACTCTAGTGGCAACTACAGTCTTCCTGCTGCATTACTTGCACAGTATCCTGCTCTTGCCACGCTGAGCTGGTCAGAATTACCGCAAGGAGATAGCAATATAGATGACGACCCTAGTGGTCGAAGCAGTTTTGATGCGAGTGGATCGGAATACTATGATGAAGGGGGTGATGATGGTTATCTCTCCAGTGGTCCCGGTCCCGGTTCACAACAGGCTTTTACCCATGGCCAAATGTCAGAGCCTTATAATGGTTACTCTAGCGATATGAGCGGTCGTTGATAAACATCACGTCGAATTTTCTATTTCCTTTGTCATTCATCACGATACGATTGTCAAAATTTTGTTAGAGGACTTTAGGTACGGATGGGGAAATCTTGTCTCTCTAGGCGCATTTAGATACCACCTTTTTTTTTCTCTTCCTCCTTTTAATCTTGTTTTATTGATCTGCAATTGCAGTTACTCTTTTTTTTTCTTCTGCGGTCCGCGAAGTCAGCGAATGAGAACTTTTCTGCATGAATTTTGTACCTTTTTTCTGGAAGGGTGATTTTAGACAGCTAAGTTAAGCTTAGGCCGTTGTTTTATTTGGCTATTAGAAGAAAACGGTACATTGAAATGATAAAAATAAGTTATACTTTTCTACTCGAACGTTTCACTTCGATGATTGGTGTATACTGGAGATCGTTTTTGATCTCGTGTCGTGGCTTATGTATATTGTGCATGCATGACGCTGTATGTATGTATATGTATGTATGTACTAACTAAATTTCACAGCCCCCCATCAGCCTCGTGAGCTCCCCCTGGTGTGGTGAAGAGAGATTTTTTTTATTTTTTTTAAAAAAAAGGGCTTAGTTAGATGTAAGACGACTAGCGGATAGGGCTATGACGCGGCAAGCAGATGACGATATTCTCTTTCTTTTTTTAACGATTCGAATGAGGCGCGGATGCGGGACGTTGTGGGGGGCTGGACTATTGTTGTTGTTGTTGTTTCTTTATGTGCATGGATTTTTTTGGGAGTGGGTGGGATGAACTGGACTCAGGTCAAGTCAACAACATACATACATGCAACACGAATCGCATTCTGTGTGGATTGTGTTGTGTCCAAGCTGGCATGGTTTCATATCTAGAGAGAAAGTACTTTTTGGGTTTCAACGATAATTTTGGTACATTCATGTCGTCATTTCAGTTATGCATATATACATACATACGCCAACTGAACAAACACCGACCGCGCTCTTCTCCTACTCCAAACGATACACCAGCTTTTCTCCGCTGACCTTCCCCTCCCTCATCGCTTGCATCCCGTTCAAGATGCCCTCGAATCCAGACCCGTACTTATCCACGGTCACCTTATGCACCTTGACTTTGCCCTCGGCCAGCAGTCCGCGGCTCAGCTCCCAGAACATCTTGGCGAACTCAAAGTCCTCGGGCTTGGCGGGGATCTCGGTGGTCCCGAATTTGAAGGCCTCGCCGACGGCGGTGTAGCCCAATGTGCCTTTGTTCTGCACTTTGTCGTTGATCTTTGAGACGGTTTCGTCGGGCACGGGGAGAAGAGTGGAGTAGACGCCGCCGGAGGGCGACATGGCGGAGACGCTGATTTCGGGGGAAGAGCCTTCAGAGATGCAGTCGAAGACGTGAGCGATACGGGATGAGGTGTAGGCGCGGATGTCGTCGGCGCAGGTGGGGGAGTTGTAGTCGAAGGCTTTAGAGGCGCCGAGGGAGTAGACGTAGTCGAAGTTGCGGGGCGAGCAGGTGGTGATTACTTCGCAGTTGGAGAGCTTGGCAAATTGGATGGCGAGGGCGCCGGTGGCGGTGGAGCCGCCGTAGATTAGGATCGGAATGGGCTCTTTGCTGGGGGAGGTGGGGAGAGGAAGTTCGAGGGATTGGTAGAGGCCTTGTCCGACGCTGGGAGGGGGTTTGTTAGTGAAGGTGGTCAGGGTGAAGATTTATGGTGTGATATGGTATGTGAGAGGGTCATGGAGAGCTCAGTGTTGAGAGGTCTAAAGTGGATGTTCATGGTATGGAGGAATACTTGGGCGTGAAAGACTTACGTTGTGATGCCAACACCAAGGGTGGCAGCTTCCTCGAAGCTCAGGTTGTCGGGGATCTTGATTTGAGAATCTCCCTTGGCGGTAATGTAGTTTCCAAAGGCACCGTCATCATGTTGGACCTCGTTGCCACCGTGACAAAAACCGCAGACACGGTCACCCTTCTTGAAGTCCTTTGTGACTTTGCTTCCTACTTCTTCAACTACACCAGCGTAGTCACAACCAATCTAGGAGGAGCAGATGTTAGAGTGGTTGTGCGGTAGATGAATCGAGGTGAATTAGGACTTACTCTTGCTCCATTGCTGGTCAACCAGTCAACGTGTTTCCAGTCGGTTGGGTTCAAAGCAACTGCCTTTGTCCTAATCAAGATGTAGTCATCTCTGAGCTTTGGGATTGAGGCTTCAACTGCCTTGGCCTCTCCAGGTTTTTGGACAACGATGGCGGTGTTTTTAGACATTGTGATGTTGGGTGATGTTGGGTGATTGTGGGTGATTTGGTTATGGTTTGGCTGTAGGCGAAAAGGAAAGATTCGAATTGCTCTTATACTCTTGAAGGTGCTCGGAGATTGTGGGGAATTTGTACATTACTGATCATACAGAAAGAGAAAGATTGATATGTAATCGTAATGGATACACTAGTAACCTTGACTTAGTTCTAGAAGATTTTATTCTTTGGCAGTGGATAACTAGTGGATAGATAGTGCTGGATCGAGACTAGTGCGGGCAGTCTTCCATGACATCAATTTTCGCCGCATTTGCCATGGAGCTCTCCGCACTACTTGCCTGGCCTCATTGAGGGCTGTTTTAGACTTTACCGCCTTTCCTGCTTGGACCCTGCACGGCGCTTTGTACTTCGGTACTTGGATTTTGGAAGCTTGAGAGCGGAGGCTGTCGTGATGTGATGCACGAGTAGGAGCGCCAGAGGGTCTCGGCAGATGGAGATGGAAAGGGTTAGAATCTTCAACGGAGGCTCGTCGGTTGGGTGTTGTGTGCTTGTACGGAAGTACTTGTGTAAGAGACACCCACCCACATCTAGTGCAACATGCTGCTACTTGTATAGGACAATGTGAGGATGTGAGGATGTGAGGATGTGAGGATGTGAGGATGTGAGGATGTGAGGATGTGACGATGTGACGATGTGACAAAGACAGTAATTACTATACAAGTACTTCTGCACTGTACCTTCCGTGCGGAGGTACAATGAGTCCTACTATGTACGAAGTATACATAAGTATGTTCTGTGTTTTCTCCAAAGCATTGGGTCGGTGTTGGGCCGCTCGGTGCTCGGTGCTGAGTAACCGCGATTCATCTCGCACAGACGAAATGGAACCCGAATAATCATCCAGCGGAGAGGGGAAAGCTTTGCTCTGTTGTCAATATACTAATCTGGCAGAGCGGAGCAGCGCAGAGCAGAGCAGGTTCGACGAGATGGCGAGACTATCAGACCATACAACGTCAAAGAGAACAAGACAAGACGCTTCTTCTGGCGCGACAAACTCGCAAGTGGCAAAATGCGTTTGTCCGTTTGTTCGTTACTGCCCCTAGTATTTTCCTAGCCGTACTTGTCGTAGACTCGGACAACCTACATGCACCTGCATACACTAGTTGCCACAGGATCACGAGTATTATGTGATGAGATCGAACAGGACGGATGTTGCCCAAGATGGAATTCTATCTGCGAACAACACCACAACGCACAACACACGAGATCAATCCCTAAGCATCAAGGAAGCATGTCGCTACCCGTGGGCTCCCATGATGCATTACGACTCTGCAAACGAATCACAACCCCGTGCGACGACCTCGATGCATCACGCTTCCCGGGTGCCACACTTTCCCATGATTTAGTCCCCCATTTCTACCAAGTACTAAAGCAGAGTATCAGCGGGATGTATGTAGGTAGGTGACATGCGGGCCGACCAATCAATCCCCATGATTGGAGAATTTATCCTCCGTCCCCCTTATGCACAATCTCAATTATTTCTTGTGATTTGATCAAATTGGTCGCGATCTCCCCATTCTTCGATTTCCGCAGAACTCTTGCGCTGGGCCTCGATTGGACCAGCTTTGGGTACCTGGACAGGAATAACAACCGCTGTTGTCATGACATAACCACGAGGCAAGGAGCGGTGAACTGAGTAGGAAGAGGGGAGGAGCTGGGAGCTGCAAGAAAATGCGTGAAAAATAGGTGAAAATGGGCACCAAAATTTCTTGTCATCCATCACAATACAGCCCTGATCCAATCTTGAGGCCGCATTTTGAAGAAATCTTCACCCATTTACGCCGCGTCCTCCACTTTATCCGCCCTACGAACTACAACGCTACATTTGGGCCCGTCCGTTGTCTTTCCGCTGCTTGTATCCGCGATCTACGACGAAAGAAGAAGTTAAACCAAGTCACCGTGTTCACTGATGAACTTGTATGCCATCCCAGTGCCCTCCCTACCCTACCCTACCCTACCTACCCTCCCCTCCCCTCCCCTCCCCTCCCCTCCCCTCCCTCCAGACCTCTGGGCAAAATGCACTCAGCCACCTGCGCATAGTTCTTCTCTTCTTGTTGTGTCTGCGCACCCGCATATTTGTAGCGCGCAAAATGCGAGAAACTTGTTTCATCGGCCACACAAGTAGTTCGCTCTATGCTCTGTTCAGTCAATCATCAGTCATGCATCATATAGAAATCGGTTGATCGCGAGGCCGTTGCCTGCCGATGGGATATTTCCTTTTCCTTATCAAAGGCACGAACAGCGTCCCTGGAAAAGGGGGGTTTACTGCGAAAGTACCAAATACGCACTCAGGCATCTCCAAAGCAAAAGAAACGTTGTGTACGGAGCAGCACATGCACAAAAGTAGATTCCTGGTTAATGTGGTTGATGGTTGATGGGTTGATGTCTCAGAAATTGGCGAGGAAACCACGACCAGGCAAGATTGTTGACCTCCCTCCCTGGACCAGCCTCCGTGTGACCAATTCTTTCTCCATATTCACCACTCGCACTCACACCTACGGTTCATACTCCCTGCGCGAAAAGTACCTGTCCTAATACTTTTTCTCCACAGACACCATTTTGTGCAATTATTGATTGTATTCAGTCTCCATATATCTTATTCTCTTCTAACACCACTTTTTCATAACTTTTGGCTCCTATTTTGATTTCTTCTCCCTCTTCCCCCCTCTCGGGTGGAAATCCCACTTTGCAGATCAAATCCCCATCAGTGCGCTCCTACACCGAGTACACACAGCTTCGATGAATTCGACATCCCTCTGCGACAACACAAGTTCGACTATCCACAATGGCATCAGTCGAAATTTTGTCGTACAGAGATGAATGTCGACGGAGCGATTATGGACAATCTGCGATCCAGTTTCGGGCCATTGGCTGGGGTGAGGAAGATGTTCGGACAAGGCTGAGGTTCATTGCGAACGCGTGGGTGGCATTGCGAAAGCATGAAAATTCATGCCGGTCAAAATGGGTATGAATGCAACATTTTTCTGTGGTTTCAATCTTGCGCGCCTGCGAGAATTAGTGTGGCGCGATTCGAGCTGTAGCTCGTCTCTAGTGGTCAATGAACTGGCTTCCAGTTGATTGCGGAACTTTGCATGAGGATTGTCATGATATTTGATATACTTCCTCAATCTACCCAATCATTGGAGGGATGGATAGTTTCATGGAGCACTCGAATTTCACTCGTCCTTTGCTATATGTTGTGTTTTGCATTTGTACCTTACTTTCGCGCATGCGGTGATGTGAACTACAACAGCTCAGATGTCTAATCTTGTTCACAGAGCGCATGTCCCAATCCAAAATCGACAGACTTACGCAGATGGAAGGATGAGAGACCGAGAAGTTCGCGCTTGTCTCTATGGGGGCATTTGGATAACGAGCCACCGAATAATGACGACGATATAGCAGACCTGCACAATACGGATTCACTCGCCAGACCAAAGTCGCATAACTCCTCACTAGATACTACTACCACGTCATCCACACGACAGCCGAAGCGAGACCCTACACTATTCCACGACCCGACCATGACCCCTTCAGTGAATTTCAATTATCAGAATGGGTTTAAGGCAGCTGGCAAGGGTAAGAAGAACAAGCAGGCGGCCAGGCAGTCGGCCGCGGCCACAACCAGGGCTAAAGCGTTTGATGACGATGGCGATGATGGTACCAAGAAGAACGACGATGGAGGTAATGGTGACAAAGGGGAAGGCGCTGGTGGTGACTCTGGGGAGGGAGCTGGAAACGGAGGAGATGACAAGAAAGAGGACGAGAAGAAGGACAACGAGAAGAAAGAGGAAGAGGAAAAGAAGACCGAGGAAGAGAGAGAACCCGATAAACCTGCAGACGAGTGGGATACATTCTTGCCAGCGGCCGGTAAGAAAGTGAAGAAGAGCAAGAAAGGCAAAGGCGCAGATCTGGAGCCTGAACCCGAGCCCACACCACCTCCGCCTCCGCCTCCTCCTGCTCCCGAAAAGCCCCCAGAAACCTTTGATGATATCAAACTGGATGACGGCCCCAAGCTTAAATCAGGTTCTACCAATAACAATACCAATAATAATACAACAACCACAAAATCAAGTGGTTTTGGTGGTTGGGGTACAAGTTGGATAACTGGAGCTGCATCCGCATTCATTTCTTCTGGCACAGGATCTGGGACAGGAAGTGCAAGCCGCACAGGTTCTGGGACAGGAAGTGGAAGTCGCACAGGGACTCCAAAGAATGATGCTAAGGACGACACCAAGGTAAAGGAAAAGGAACTTGAGAAGGAGAAAGAGAAGATTGCACCCAAAGAGGAACTTAGCAATCCTTGGACCATCGGTAAGCCCAATATGAAAAACCTAGGATTCGCCTTCGGTTCGCTCATTGATGAAGCTAAATTGATTGGACTAGATACCTCAGCGGAAACGAAGCCAGATGATGATTTAGGATTTGCCGTTGGTACCAAAAAGGAGAAGAAAAAGAAGAAAGGTGCTGCCCTGGCTGAAATTGTAGAAGTGCCTAAGGAGGAGCCCCAACCACCCATCCAAGAGCCAGCAGATGATGCCTTCCCTCCGTGGAGTAACACAGGTAAAAAGAAGAAAGGACAAGGATCCGAGGAACCTGCTAAAGTCGAACCTGTAGTTGAAGACAAACCACCCCCACCCCCACCAGCAACGGTCGACGCTGCCTTTCCGGACTTCACCTCGAAAAAAGACAGGAAGAAGAAAGGGAAATCCGGCGCCATTACTGTTGTCGAGGAGCTACCGAAACACCAGGAACCGCTACCGGAACCGGAACCTGTTCCCCAATCGAAGGTCGAGGAAGACTATTTCGCTTTCCCATGGGAAAATTCGAACTCTAAGAAAGATAAAAAGAAGAAGAACAAGAATCTTCCTACTGAACCTGAACTACCAATGGGACCGCCAGCTGTCGTCGAACCAGAACCAGAACCTGAGCCTGTGCCTATGCCTGCGCCGATCGTTGAGGAGAAAGTTGAGGAAGAGGTCGAGGAGGAAGGGGGATGGGGCCTTGGCTGGGGTCTCAAGAAAGACAAGAAGAAAAAGAATGCGACCAAAGCGGAACCGAAAACAGAAGAGCCGCCGCCGCCGCCGCCACCACCACCACCACCTCCCCAGCCAGTCATAGAATCACAGCCAGAAGAAGAACCCGAGCCCGCAAGAGGTAGTTTCGAATGGGCGTTTGGAATATCAACATCTAGTAAGAAGGAAAATAAGAAAAAGAGTAAGAGTGCTGTGGAAGAAGTGAAAGCTGACAACCCTCCGCCGCCACCACCTGTTCGAACTGTACTCGAGGATGACAGCTGGCTGCCACGAGGCTTAGGTAGCGGCTCCAGTTCGAAGAAAGACAAAGATGGAGACAAATACAAGGACAGGACGAAGAAAAGTAAACGCGACGTGGATGATTCTCCCGTACCAATTGTTGCTGCGAATACATTCGACCGGGGCTTTGATGACAATAAGAATAATACGCATGCTGATAAGCCAGTCCAGGAGTCAGAGCTGGACCCAGCTGTGGAGGATTCTAGCTGGGGACTCACCGCAACTAAGAAAAAGAGCAAGAGAGACAAAAAAGGTGAAGGGCCTAAGAAGTTCGAAGTTGTTTCCGTACCGGAGCCAGCGCCGGACCCACCTCCTGCAGTCGTGGACGATTCTGGTTGGGGATTGGGTACCTCCTCAAAGAATGATAAAAAGAAAAGCAGCAGAACTAAAGAGTCATCGCCCGAGCCCTTTTTCGACGCCAATCCGATTGTTGAAACCGTGGAAACTTTCGACGATGGCGATAGTTGGATGAATTGGGGTCAAAAAACTAAAAGGGATAAGCCCGAGACTTTACTACCTGTCGAAGATGTTGAGCCGATGTCACCGCCACCAGTCCCTGATGCTCCTCCTGCAATAGACGATGATGACTTTCTGGACTGGGGTACAACTGTAAGGAAAGACAAGGACAAGAAAAAGAAGAAGTCATCTGATCCCGAACCTATTAAATCTCCTTTGAGGTATTCTCCTGTTGAGGAATCAAAGCCTGATAGTTTTTGGGCCGGCCTTTCGTCAGCCAAGAAGGAGAAGAAGAAGAGTAAAAAGAGCACCGCTCTTGATTTCATCGAAGATACGCCACCTCCCCCACCTCCACCTCCACCTGCTCCAGCTTTGCCTTCCCTTCATTCTGACTCTGAATCTGAACCCGAAGTCGAACCCGAACTTGAGGCTGGACCTGTTCGTGGAGACTCTCCAAAGAATGACTGGGGCTCAATCTGGGGTGCTGCAACCAGAAGTGCGACCAAAAGCGACATCAAGAAAATAGAAGCCCCGCCACAAGCCCCTAGTCCTCCTTTAGAGCCTGAACCAAATAGCTTTTGGGGTCTCGGAAGTTCATCCAAAAAGTCGAAGTCCAAAGATAAGGACAAGGAAAAGGATAAGGATAAGGAAAAGGGTAAGGACAAGGATAAGGAAAAGGATAAGGATAAGGAGAGGGACAAGGAGAAGGAAAGGGAAAAGCGGAAAAAAGAGGAAGAGCCACCGGTCAAACTCTCCAAAAAGGATCAGAAGGAGGCTGATAAAGCGAAACGGAAGGCCGAGAGAGCTGCTGAAAGGGCCGAAGCCGAAGCCAAGGCTGCCGAAGAAGCTGCTCGCGCTGAAGAAGAGGCTCGGGAAGCCGAAGAAAAGGCGCGCGCGGAAGCTGAAGCATTAGAGGCCGAAGAACAAGCTAGGCTCGAGGCTGAGGCAGAAGAAGCTGAGGCTAGGAGAAAGGAAGAGGAGGCTAAAGCAGCGAAACCAGTGAAACTTTCAAAAAGGCAACAGAGGGAGGTTGACAGGCTCGCTAAGCTTAAGGCGGAAGAAGAGGAAGCTGCCAAGAGAGCCGAAGAAGAAGCCGCTAGGGAAGCCGAAGAGGCCGCTGCCCGCGAGGCTGAGGAACAGGCTACTAGAGAAGCTGAAGAGCAAGCCGCCAGGGAAGCGGAAGAGGCTGAGCGCGAGGCTGAGGAAAGAGCCGCAAAAGAAGCTGCCGAAGCTGCAAGAAGAGCCAAGAAAGAAGCGAAATTGGGCAAGAGCAAGAAGTCCAAGCACAGCAGAGAGCCAGAGCCTGTAATTCCTACACCTCCTCCACCCCCTCCGCCTCCTGCTCCGCTAGATAATTTGGCACCCGACCCTCCATCTCCAAATTTGGACGATATTCCGGAACCTACCGAGGAGGAAGTGGACGCGCTTCTATTAGATTCGAACGTAAAACCGCCTTCCTCGGCATTTAGTTTCTGGGGTGCTCCTCAAAAGAAGTCACCAATTACGGCCAAGTCATTTTGGAGCAAGGGTATTGGTATTGTTGGTGGCACGAATCTCACTGAGCCTAAAAAAGATATGTCTTGGAGCACGGCACGAGACGAGATTCCGCTAGCTGACAAAACCCCACTTCCAGAAGCCTCTAAGGATGCGGCACCATCTAAGATGCCATCTTTATTGAGAACTTCCAGTCCATCTAGAAAAGCTGCTGGCGGAATAATCGCTGATAGATTGAAAGCTTTCGAGGCCGTCGAAGCTGAAGAAACATCCTCTGAAATCGCCGACCCTGAGGCTGAGCCTTCACCTTCACCGCCCCCACCTCCACCCGCACCGGCTGCACTATCCAGGGAAGAAAGGAAGAAATTGAAAGCCTCCCGGCGAGACAAGGAAATTCAAGAAGCTCTTCAAGAAGACAAAGACTTTCCTGGGTCGTTCCCTGAATCCAATTACGAAGACGAGATCCTTGAGATTGTCGATGAGAAGAAAAGCAAAAGCAAATCTCGCAGCAAAGAGTCTTCTAGAGCGCCACCGGTTACTGCTTACGACGACGAGATTCTCGAAATTGTTGATGAGAAAAAGAGCAAAAGCAAATCTCGCAGCAAAGAGTCTCCTCAAGCTCCGCCAGTTACTGCTTATGACGACGAGATTCTCGAAATTGTTGATGAGAAAAAGAACAAAAGTAAATCTCGCAACAAAGAGTCTTCTCGAGCTCCGCCAGTTACTTACGACGACGAAATCGTTGATATTGTTGAACCTCCTATCGAGAAGAAGAGCAAAAGCAAGAGCAAATCCAGTAAGAACAAAGAGCCGTCTAAGCCTTCGCCAGTTTTTGATTACGACGACGACGACGACAACATCGATAACGAGATCATTGATGTCGTTGATATGGCACCTGAGAGGAAAAGCAAAAGCAAGTCTAGGAGTAGAGATGCTCCGAAAACACCGCCTGACACTGCTTACGACGATGACGATGAAATCATTGGTATTGTTGAGATGCCTACGGAAAAGAAAAGCAAGAGTAAATCAAAGAGCAGAGAATCTACTAGGGCGCCTCCTACACCTGTCGCACCACCGACTCCACCTCCGGAACAAGTCGAACCAGAACCTGAGCCTGAGCCTGAACTGATTCCCGAACCTGAACCAGATCATAGATCGTCCAAAAAAGATCGACCTCGCGTTGCGCGTGATGGGTCATCTTCATGGGGAGCACGTGTAGCCGAACCAAGAAGAGAAGAAAGGGACGATAGAGAGAAAAGGTCATCTCGGGAATATAGATCTGGAGAGACCAGGGCAGAGCGAGAAGAGCGAAAGGCCAGAGAAGCAGATCTTAAACGCTCTAAATCTCGAAGATCACCTGTCAAAGAGGAGAAAGGTTCTTTGAAAGACTCATCATCCGACAAGGCAGAGAAGCCGTCAAGATCCGACAGACCGCCTATCTCCAGAGGCATCTCGAATATGTTTGGACCTGCCACTCCACTTCAACGATCAAAGTCGAGCTCCGAAAAGCGACCAAGTATTAGTCGAACAAGCTCACGACGACAATCTTTCGCCATGGACGAAGGAATGCGCTCTCCACTTCCAGAGGACACTAAAAATCCACCTCCAATGTCTGCGAAAGCCGCAAAGATGTTCGGAGTTGGGCCAGGCAATCTTTCAAGGAGCAAGTCAGAAAGGATTAAGCCGCGTGGTACGTCAAAAGATCGTGTAGTGATTGCCTCTTCTAACATCTATACAGATATCGATGGCGATGGCGATGACGTTGATGTTGTGATCGAGCAAGAGAATCCAACTCAGAGATCCAGTCGTGACCGGAAAGGTAAATCCAAGGTAAAGGATGAACCAGTCATGGGAGGACCAGCACCACCAGCTGTTCCTATGCCTCCTGGATTCGAAAAGCTAACGCGAAGGAAAACCATGCCAGAGGCGACTGACTACGGTGCAAGTGCTAGACGATATCAGCAGACGAGACATGAAGACGACATTGTCATGGTAGATGCCGGTGGGCCTTCTGAGAATATGCCAAGCCTAAAAAGAAGCGAGAGTAGTGCTAAAAAGTCTGGCCTCGGAGGTATGTTCGGCCGGGTACTTTCAAAGAATCGCCCAGACGTCAAGCGCCGAAGTACCGCACCTCCTGAAGCTGACCGCGCATACCGACGCGAGGAGCGCAAAGTTCGACGATCATCCAGAGAGGCTGACCCAGAAGTAGTAATGTCAGGTGCAGCTGTGGAGGAAGATCAAGAAGCAAGAAGGGCAGCTCGACGCGCAAGACGAGCAGAGCGTGATGCAGCCGCACGAACTACTGATGATTCAAGAAGGGAGCGTCGTAAGCAAGAGGAGGCTGCTTTGGAGGCTCAAAGGCTAGAGGAACGTGAGGCAAGACGAGCCAAGCACGAAAAGAGAAGAGCCGTCGAAGAAGCAGAAAGACGAGCTGGAAGAGACAGGGATGCAAGAAGAGATGCAGAACGTGCCGAACGTCGAAAGCTTAGGAAAGAGCGAGAAGGTGCACATACTGACGGCGAGCCACTGACCGAGGACCCCTCCCGTTCGAGACGTAGACGAAGTCATAGGGACGGCGATGAACGAAGACGCGAAGACCGTGTCAAGTCTTCCGACCCACGAAAGTCAAGCAACCGCAAGTCCGCTCATATTGTCGATGAACCTGAATATCTTCCAACCGACGGCCCTGTTTACAGAGATGCAGCTCGCATGAAGACGCCTGCTTGGCCTCACAGCGGCACAGACTCGTGGGTAAAAGATCACACGGATGCACCACCACCTCCAGTCGATGGCCCAATTGGTGAAGGAGAAACATCACCTATCGACGACACGATCGCAGACGAAAGGGAAAGAAGGAGAATGCGGAAGACGAGGCATGGGGATGACATAGAAGAACGACAGCGTAGGAAGGAAGAGAGAAGGCGAGAGAAGGAGACAGGGAGGACGACGAAAAGCTCTGAGGACAGTCAAGGAGATGGTCTACGAGCAAGCAACCGCGATTCCGGTATGGAGTCCTCACGTACACAAACTGCTGCTGCAGGTGGCGGTCTCTTCAGCCGTTGGAAGAAATTTTCAGTCGGTTAATGATTTGGAACGACGGACATGAAATGATATACGAAGATATGATGAATTGTTGATGCGTTGATGTTGATGTTGAATTTCTAGCGTTGTCTTAAAGTTAAACTTTGGGGAAAGGGATGGGGATAACATGAGCGCACTTGATCTGGAATCACTAATTTACATTCTTTTCATGATGTATGTCTATTACTGCGAGCGGGCGAGCTTGGTTGGACGCTGGGTTTTGGGTTTTGGGTTGGGTCGTCTGTAGTTCTCTTCATTGTATACCCCCTACTCTGTTCTTTAAGTTTACGTGCCATACGCAGCGACGTAGATGCACAATCGGGTCGAAAACGCCACAATAAGATGTGTTTGAATACCCCAAACTTTATGTCATGTTCATGTTGGTCTTCCCAACCGCCCCGTTTCCAGATCTTACACAAGAGAACTCATCAGGTCGTTCTAAGCTCGAACGAAGTATGCGCATAGATCTATATTCCTTCATGCCCAGTTGTCTTCCTGTCCATATACCAAATGATCTCAAGACAAGGGATGCATTTTGCACGCCCGGCACAGCATCTCTCTGGGCGCGCCCCCAAGTAATACAATTTGCCCAAATCAAGCAAGGGGAATACTTCGCTATTTGGGGTAAACGAAAGTCAAAAGTGGGGCGGGCATCAAAGTAGTGTGTGTGGTGATCAAAGCGGGCAGTCGTAAAAGTGCACCACTTAACCCGGTTAGGTCAATTTATCCTTCCTTTTGAAAGGGCTATTGCGTCTGAGTGGCTGTAGACGTTATGTTTCACTATCGACGGATATGCTCTCATTCCGTCGTGATTAGGAATTTCCTGGTGTGGGGAGACTTGGTGCACACCCTTCGCTGCTGCGCAAGTTTCACTATCTTGGTCTTGTTCTTGTCCTTGTCCTTGTCTTGTCCACTTGCGCGTGTGTGTGGTGTGGTGTGATTGAGTGCCATCATTTGTCAGATGAGCGCGATTTCCCTTGCCTATTTGAGATGCTCTGTATCGTGGCTGCGCGATAGTATCTGCAGCTGGACACAGATAGTGGTATCTTGACATAGTCGGTGATGTTTATATTTCGTGCTGATCCTCGTCTCTGGATGTTTGGTCTGTGTAGCATCAAGCTTGGTCTTGGGTAACAAGACACGAACATACTTATTTGATTTATTTCTTCATCACGATATCCCGTCCTTTGTTGTTGTCTGGATGTATGTATACATGCACTTCGTCATGATTTGATTGTCTTTTACGGATCTACATCTTCGGAAGTCTTGAGCCAATAGCAGTTCGCCTTGCCGTGTACTCAAGTGGCACGCTGCGGCGTTCATATCTTTACGTCTACGAGAGGTTCCAGGTCATCGAACTACTTGCTCGTCATCGGAATACACCTCCCAAGCCCGAAATTTACTTATCCTGCTGCCGACACTCTTGAGGAAATACTACAAGAGTCTTGAACTTTTGTTTGGGGCTGGTGATCATAACATCACACAATGTTGGAATCAACAATTAGTATACCAGGCCAATGGCCTATAGCTCTTGGCATGGTAGTATTACTCACCACAGCAATTGTCCTCTCATATACCCAAGACTGGAACAAATTCTTATTCAGCAAACTTCACATTCGTCGCCGGAGGGCGTCCACCTCCGCAACCCCACCTCGCTCCCTCTCGCCTAGCAAAGCAGGCTCGGAAAAGTCCAAGGGTCCCGCAAGCAAAACCCAGAATTTCTTTGATACGCTACCTCCATCTAGACGCTTCACCCTTCCGGAAGTTGCGAAACGTCTACCTCCCCGATTTGGCGCAATCTTGACTGCATCTAATCCTTCCGACGATGTTATCGCGAAGAACAAACTCTCCATGGTCCATGCCTACAACCTTGGATTTGAAACTCCAAAGTATACACCAATGGGTTTCTCGACCTTGGAGATTAAAGCTATGGGCGACTTTCCTGCCTATGATATCTTGACCGGTGTTCCACTTCCTCGGCCTTATGAAGGATTTGATCCAATGAAAGCTCGACCAAGGCCCTACAGACCTTTGCGATGGCAATATCATCAAACGATGTGTAAGTGAAAAAGCGCGCCTAGACCCATTAAACCGAAGCTAATTATCCCACAGCCATCACCAAAATGGAGCCCGACTGGTGGCTAGAAGTCGAGAACACCTACATATCCCGCATCGCCGAACGCCAAGCGCTCTTCCGCGAACACGGCAAAAAAGTCCTCGACCACCTCCCTGGCTCCGACCTCGCATGCAAAGAGCTTATGGAAATGTGTCTCCAATTCTACTGTGCCCGCTACCCAACCTACTTCTCCTTCTCAGACGACAAGCACACCTTCCACAACCGCATCCTCCACACCACCACCGCCATCAAGTCCATGCACCCTCTGCACGTGCTCCTGAACAATGTCCCCGAAGACTTCGCCATCGTGCTCCGCAACGACGCCGACGGCATGTACTATTTCCGCGCCGGCGTCATCTGCAGCTCGCTCGGCTGGAACGTCTCCACGAAAATCGGCATGAAGCTCGAAGACATCCACAGGCCGATCCCGGACTACAAGGAGAAAATGTCGTTTAGCATGGACCGGTATTTCAGCAAACTCCCCACCGACGCGCCCATCCAGCGCGGCAGCTGGGGTCTGGAAATCGACGCCCCGCTGTTCATGCCCGCCGGCCACCCGCACGAGAAACTCCGTCTCATTCAGAAAGAGGGCCTCGCCGTCGAGGAATGCAATCTCCGCGTCGACTGGCAGACGCTGCGCCGGCTGCCGCTGAGCGCCGGCGTCGTGTTTAATTTCAAAGCGCTGTTTACGCCGGTGACGGAGTTCCGCGACGAGCCGTACGTGCCGGCGCTGCTGGCGAGGATCTTGAAGGATGGGAAGAGGTCGCTCATGGAGTATAAGAACACGTGGCATGTGGAGCATGCGGTGCTGCCGATGCTGGAGGAGTGGAAGAGGGAGCAGGTCGAGAAGGGGTGGGTCAGCGCGGATTGGGAGGAGGCGACGTTGGATGAGAGTCCGTGGTTTCCCGGGTGGGAGGAGAAGTGGCATAGGCAGCAAGGGTTTTAGATGAAAGGGGGGGTTGGGGCCTGGGGGAGAATTTAGATGGGGCGGGTTATTGATCTGTTGACGATGACTTCACTACTGGTGCATACATTCTTGGTTGATGCATGCTTGAGGTACGGCGTTTGGCTGCTCTATATGCATATAATTATTTACAGCATGAAATTAATTGTTTAAAAACTCCTGTGGGATCAATGAAATATGTACTTGGAACCTGGCAGTGTATGAAGCATAAGTAAACTACTGCAAGAACCAAGCCATATTAGGGGAAGGAATTAAAGCCGTAATCGACTACGGAGAGGCTGTACTGTTAAGACAGTGAAATCCGCCCAAAATCTCATTCGTAGCACTTGTCTTAGGAATACTACACACTTAAGGATGAAAATGATAGTTGGTAGATTGCAATGAGAATGAGTACTGCAACGGGCTGCACGTAAGCAACCCACGAGAGAAATGACGAAGTAGAATAGCACTTTTTGCTTGCTTCAGGTCAAGAGAATCTCAAACGAGTAGACAAAGATCTGTCTTCATGTATATCAATGATTGTATAGTTCTTGAGTCTTACCCATGACCTTTAACCCCTTCGGCGCCGCATTGAAATGACAGTACCAGCTACTCCCCTAATCCATGCCAATGAGTATGCATCTACACCAAACTGTGTAAAGAATTGTAGAAAGCTCCCAGAATATAAGTGTTACAATGCGACCAAACGAATAGACAAGGAGGATGCTTAGGCATCAACTCCAGAGCTTCTTCCCTTGTCCGCTGACTTTGCACCAGAAGCGTGCGTTGCCCAGCTCCATGGTATCCAGTTACCACTTGTTGTTCTTGAAATTGCCCTTCTTGTGGCCTCAGCTTCCTCAGATCCGCTTTCAGCATCGATTTTTTCGAAATCCGGTTCACTCTTTCGCGAGCTCAGTCCACTCATAGAGCTCTTTGGTCGAGTTACGTCTGCTTCGCTGTATCGGCTATCTAGTGACATACTAGAGATATTTCTCGGGGTGCCTTTCATGCTTTGTAAATTTTGTGCCTCTTTGTCAAGTGCAGATAAAAGGATGGCAAGGCGTTCGCGTTGTGCTTCAATAAATGATATACGCTCGTGGCCCGCGACTGTAGGAGGTATCAACGTGCCGGAATTCGACAGGTCATGCGGTTCCGCTCCTCCACTCGCAGTGTTCGAGGACGTAGCAGCAGAAACTGCTGATGCAAGAAGCGAATAGAAATCGTTGGCAGTGCTGGAGGCACCTCCGAGTGGATTCGATGGGAAAGAGGATCTCGCAGACGGTAAATTGAAACGAGCCATCAGATTCTGGGTGTAGGAATAGGCTGAAGGTGTGGGTGGTGGTGTGGGTTCTTTGGGCGGAAGACCAAAGACATGCTGCTTGATCATTTCGATAGCTTGCTTCAAATATTCGACGCCCGCCGCCTTTGCACGATCGTGGGTCGATGATATAAATTCGTCGATAGCGAGTTCATTGTTGTGAAGCCATGGGTGAACGTGGGTTTGGTAGAGGACTCGTGCGCCCTGGGTTTGAGGTAGAATCAAATAGAGAAGGAAGCCAAGACGAATCCAGGAGTAGAATGGTATCCTGCAATTGGAGTTGTTAGCTAAGTCTTACAGAGAGTATATTTCGCATGACGGGCATCCACTAACCAAACTAGAATGAAGCCGACCCAGGATTCAGCGAACAAAGCGATCGCAAGAACCACCCAATACATCAGCCATGGTGTCAACAATGCCGGATCGGATGTTTTGAGAGCTTTGTAGGAGGCGAATACGGGAAAGAGGAACGTAGGTATAGAGCTGTGGATTGTTTTTAGTGAGAGTTGAGGATGCTGTCGTTGTACTCCAGCTCAAGCTTGTGAGAAGGCGGGGTAAACTTACGACAAGAGCGTGGCGAACGTATCGAACATTGTTACATTCGTAGCTCAAATAGACTCGTTATTATCTTTGTTGTGAAGGACTTGAATGTTAGGTAGTACTCAATTTTGGATTTCGCAGGAAAAGAGAAGACAAGAGCGTTTATGTGGTTGTACAGAGCAGGCCGGAGTAAGGCGAATAGGTGAAGAGGTAGAGGTAGAGAATGGCGGGCGAACGAGTCAAGCTCCGTTTTCCCTTTCTTAGTTCTCTTTCTTACTGCAAGTCCCCAGTCCCAGTCGCAGTCGCAGTCGCAGTTCCAGTCCCAGTCCCAGTCCCAGTCCCAGTCCCAGTCCCAGTTCCAGTTCCAGTTCCAGTCCTAGTCTGAAGTTCCCTGCAATTCGAATGCGATCCTAGTACGTACTTGTTTCTTATCGATTAGGTCACCTGGCTCGCCTCGCTACCTTATACGGGGTATCTGACACCCAGATCTAATAGCCTACTGGGGAATGCGGGATGTTTAGAGTCTGGTTAGACCTTGAAAGGGGCGCTATACGCCCGCTCTCTCCTCGGATCTTCTGGTGATGATGAATTTCGCACCCGCCAAGTTCGTGAAAGAAAGCTCCTTGCCTTGCCCTGCGACTGCATGCAGATGTGAGATGAGATGGAGAGGTGCGGATGATGTGAGATGAGATTGAAGAGGTGCGGGTGATGGATGTGACGCCACAGCCTTATGCCGAGCAGCAAGGATAGAAGATACCCAGAACCGCCAAATCCCGCTAGTTCTCGGGATCCGTGGAGCCGCCCGGTGTGGCTCGAGTACTGTAGCTTGAGCCATCATCGAGCCATCATCGAGCCATCATCAAATCATAACCTGACGCGCTTCGCTGCAACACGAGACACTTCACCGTTGGGCTAAAACCACCGCAGAAGACAGAAGACGTACGTCCGTAAGTAGTCCCGAGATCCCATGAGAGAAGCCATCACCCCATTGATGAGGAGATGAAGAGGCGTCTGCACGCATATTCTCTTCCTTGGCTCCGGTGAGCATTTCCATCCAGGTAATCTACGTAAATTAATTCCAGCATAAAATTGTGCCTCTGGGTAGGTTACTGTTCATTCCCAAGAACTTGATCTTCACGGCTGCCTCCATTCATCATCATCATTCCTCGCCAACATCCTTCTTACCTACGCATTTTCATTTCACCTATTCCGGAACCCAGAATGTGCATCGTTCTAGCTACGACCGCGCATCCTTCATATGCGCTTATCATACTCGACAATCGAGACGAATTCATTTTACGACCAACGAGTAAACCTCATTGGTGGTTTTCCCAACATCAAGAGATCCTCTCAAGCAGAGACCTTCTCAGGGAGGAACAGGGGACATGGCTAGGAATTACCAAGGGCGGCAATTTTGCAGTCCTTACAAACTATCGCGAAACAAATACCAATGATAAGGATCATCCGGTACAAGGAACAAAAAGCCGAGGGGGCATGGTCACCGCTTGGTTGACTGCACCAAACGAGGAGAGCACCCAGCAATTTGTCCACCGACTGTTAGACGGGGACGGAGTGAAGGGGGTTGGAGGATTTTCGTTAGTCTGTGGAAAGCTGCGAAAGGAGCAATCGGATGACGATGGGCTAGAGCCGCTGGCAATTATCTCAAACAGAAGTGGGACCCCGGATGAGGTTCCGTGGGTCGCCACAAAAAGGGGTGAAGTTTATGGGCTAAGCAACACCTCATATGATGATCCGGTGCCATGGCCCAAAGTCCAGATGGGCAAGGAGCAGGTCTTAAGGGTTATCGAAGAAGTTGTTAAATGCGGATTAGGAGAAGATGAGCTAGTTAAGAAACTGTACGCAGTTCTAGATACTGATACACTTCCGAGGCAAGGTGATGACCAAGATTTCGAGGACTACATCTATGAGCTGAGGAAATCGATCTTTATACCTAGTATAGGCCATGCAACACCTATCCCGGCAGTTCTCACCGCCGACGAAATCGCAGCTGCTGATAGCAAATTGGCATCAGAGGAGATCTCAAAGGCCGCATCGAACGAGGTGAAGACACCTCCTGCAGGGACAGACAGTGCTACGTCGGGAGTCTATGGCACACAACGGCAAACGATCATTCTCGTAAATTGGGAAGGGCATGTCACTTTCATAGAGCGGTCCTTGTTCGACGAGAAGGGAAATCCAATAGAGAGAGGTCAAGCTGATGAGAAGTTCGAGTTTGATATCGAGGGCTGGAATGGTGCCAGCAGTGGGAAATAAAGTATGCTTGCATTCGCGCTATGGCTTGTTGCCAATCGTCAACAGATGGCCAACCATTGATCAAGTCCAAAACAATAAATGATATAGTGAGTAGGTCAGACACTGAGAGCACCAGAGGGTGTAAATCACTGATCACTACCCACCACCAAAAATTTAACCTCTCTTATGAGACAATTCGTTGGCTGAGATGTGCTAGAACATTGATCAAAAGATAACGATTAAGTGATACTATTTCTGGTGATCGTATTCTAAGTTTAAATTCATATTGAACATTTGAAGTTTGATAGGTGGTTAATGAATTTTTGTCTCTTCCCTATCCTCACTGCGTGGATAGCACACATCATGGGGCTCATCTGTTGTTTCGCGATCTTTTCTTAGCCAGTTCGGGGTTTGTCTAGACGCAAAAGTACTATGCTTAGACATCGTGTTTTTGATGAGTGAATTGTCATTGCCATTATGTGAAGTTTTCCGTTTGGCAATACAATTTGTTTGCTGGTCGACCGCCTATTCTTTCTGAGCTTGTCGTTGCTTGTGCACATCAGTGGTCACAAAGCAGGATAATTCTTGCCAATCAACCTAGCCATTCAAGAGATTTCGACTTTTCCCGAAGTAAAATCGCCGAGTATTTGAATCTTTGGTAGTCTAGACGCCGCTAACAAGACCTTTTGGCTTCTACCGCGCGAGACGCCTCATCGATCTCATGGCCATTCCATGGCGGATATCGGTGAGAGTTGTTGTTAAATGCTATTAAGCTCTCCGTTCTTCAAACCACTGACGACGATTGTTTAACTAATCTGCATGCGCAAAGTTCTTTCAATGTCAGCTTGTAAACATGAGTTGGAGTTACACTGGATCAGTACTCACCGGCGTAGTCTGCGACAACTAAGCCGTTGTCAAGGAAGCATATCGAAGAATAAGAATACATAAAGAGAAAACTCAAGAGTGAGAGTGAGAGATGTTGAGGTCGAGAACAGTAAAGCGAGAAAATGAGGTGAAGTAGAAGTTAAAGCATACCAGGCAGAAGTGAGCCATAGTGAATATTTCTAATTTTAAAGCTGAGGTGCTGGCTAAAGCTTGCTTCTATGAAGCTTTCCTGATCTGGTCAGTCAAATAAATCTTTACTTGTAATAAATTTTTAAGTGGCATCTTCCATTGCAACTTCCTATCTCGAATCAGCGAATTTGATCCGATTTCGTTTGTATACACTCTCGTTCTCATCTCATTTGTTTGCCACACTCGTCAAGGTGAATTTCCAGGAGCTTTGCACCCATCTTATATTGCAGAAGAAGCACTGATCATTCTATGATATTCATGCGAGGATTTCACAGGAATGACGACGGCAACACCTCTTCCATTGAACAGCGAAACCTGGATTTACAATTCAGACAGGTTTAGACTTGAAGAATCTACACCAACTAGGCGCCGTCCTACGTGTGAATTGCCATACTCGCACTCATCACCAAACATCCACAATCTTGTCAGAGAAAACAAATCACCAGTTCCTTTTGCCCCAAGAAGCGTTTTGCACAAGAGACTGATGCATCAACGTCGATCATCACGATCATCAGCCGTCAATTTTCCACGTCCACTTCACAGCAACCCTACAGTTGCCAGTTCTGGTCTGACAGTTTCGGTCTCTGGAACCGACATCAGCCAGCCTCGTACTCGCCAACGATGGGGACGAGAGTTCGACAGTTTGAGTCCCAGACACAACAGTGTAAGTGAGGCAGAAATTTCAGTATCAAGGATACCCAGTCCGACCTTCGGGTCGAGTTCTAGTACGGCTCGCCGCTATGTAAGTACACCTGTTAGAATGCAGATGAAACTTGAGGTATTCATTCATAACAAAGACTCTGCTTGCCTTCCAAATGCTCATAAAGTGCTAGAAAGCTGAAACTTACAATCGACCGCAACGCCTGCTACGACCGATCTCTCCGAGGCCAGAAGCGACGACCCAGCTACCTAGATCGAAGACATTTGCAGTCCTTTCATCCCTCTCACATTCATTTTCAATCAATTCTCTCAGTATCAATCGACAGGTCTCATGCCCTGCTAGAACGGGCGACCCTACAACTTCCGAAGCAACATATTCTCTACCCCACGGCGAGTTCACAACAAACGTACTGCAAGTCTATACAGCCCAGCCTTCTTCTTACTGGTGCGGAAGATACCAAGCGCTATCTGATAGATTCCAGCATGACGACGCCATAATTAGGAACAGTTATTCCACTATAGAAGAAGAGTCGACAGCTCCTACTTTTCTCCCTCTGCACGAAGCCATCAGAAGCACTCCTCTGCGACAGGTTTCTTCACAATCAAGTAGTTCCTTACAACCCACCATCATCACTCATCACCGGAAGACCTCCGCTAGGCCAGCAAAGATTTCCCTTACTTTTGCACGAGTAATGGAAGATGATGATCGGAGAAGCCAGAGAATTCTTACCTATTTACAAGAGATGTGCTGTACGAATGCGGCGAGGAAAAGTTTCTGGAACTGGCAGGTCGACTACGCGAGGGCTATGAAGAATAAGATGTTGTTGCCTCATGGAGGGAGGATGTCGGATGAGAAAGGGTGGATCGGGCGGGTAGGTAGAGTCATAAGTGATGGGATTGGTTCGGGAGGGACAGCGGGACGCGGAACAGGTTTGGGGAAACGGAGTGCGTTCGGTTTTAGGAGAGCAAGGAGTGGACTCGACGGACCTTGAAGAATTCTTTGTGAATGGCGCCTATATTTGGTTGGCTTTTCGAGAACATAGATTAACGTCTATGTGTTCATGAAGTTGTAGGATATCCGACAAGGCAGGATATACTGTGATACGATTCGATACGAAACAACTTCGGTGCGAGGCGCGATCAGAGACGACGATTGCAAGACGACATAATGGCAATTGACCCATAAGATATTTGATGAAGTGTGAAAGTTTTGAAAGATGGAAATTCCTATACAAAGCTATTATAATACCACGAGAGAAGAGAGATTCTAGTATAGAGTAGCTAAAGCTAGAGCGAGTCGTTTTACCTAGGCGCTGACTGGTAATAAGAGCATGTAGCAATATAATCAATCTTATAAACTCATAGTTCCAGTTTCACTTATGAATATTACAAATGGATTTCTCATAGAGTAAGATCGAATGATGTGGTCCGACCTATTCATCAATCCGATCAATTATAAGTTCGTTGCCTCGGATTAACCAATTATGTATTTGTGTGAACAAGCCTCCAGCTCAAAGTCGAACACACGGTTATCTAGTGGTTTCGTATTGTTGAATGAATCGGACTAGATATACTCGTAGAAGATACAACTTAGATCAATTCCTTATAACCCGTCGTGTTAAAATACGACCAACCTTTTCAAAGCCCCATCCCTCATGCAATCCAGATACGATCGTACAAAGTAAAAAGAAATACCCCAAGCACTACACTACACTACACAACCTCCAACCGCATCCGGCTCTCCTAGCCAACCCCCAGCATCCGCCTCACTTACAGCACCCCTTTCCCTCCACTAATCTACTCGCTTTGTCCGTCGTATCCACTACACTCTTCTCCTTACTCGCAACACTACTCGGCGTACTACAGTAACTGGGCGGGACGTCCAGCGCGGGGTTCTTGGTGAAGAAATTGCGCGGCCGCAACAGCAGCGTCATGGGCTCGGCGGGCATAATCGGGAAGTCTTCCGGGGACGGGAAATGCGTGATTCCGAACGTGTGCCAGAGCACGATATCGGTGTTGGCGATGGGGGCAGAGCCGTTGCTGATCCATTCGGGGAGGCCCTTGGAGGGTTCACCAGAGGTTTGGGGCACGTGCCGGCCGGCGGGGTGGAGCTGGTCGTCGGAGTCTATAAGAAGGGGGTTAGTTTTGGGGGTTGGGTGGAGAAAAAAAAAAGGGGGGGGGGGTTGTTACGTACAAGGTGTTACGTGGACGGCGTGGCGGGCGAAACCAGCACGCTTCCATACTAATGATCCTTCCTTGGGCAGTAACTTAGGCACTTCTCTGCTAACCAGCTTATATGAGACTGGTTTATGACTGTAAGGGTTCAGTTTATTTGTGTTGGCCATCTCCCACGTGCGGGAGGTAACACCATCGTAGTCGCTGATGGCCTCGTCCACGGTGTTATACTTTGTTCTCTTCGCATAGAATGCATTTCCGTAGTAGTTCTCAGCGCTACCGACTTCACCTGCGCCTTGCATGGCGTCGACTTGGAAGACGGTGTTTTGAGGACCGTCGATATTCGGGTCGATTCGTAGACAGAAGAGATGTTGATGATTATGTGCGTTAACACCCGGGTAGACCTCCGTTCCCCAGCCTTTGGTATCTTCGCCTGGGTTGATAGAATAAGTGTTCAGAATACCGGTGAGCTTGATTTCCAGTTGAATAGTTCCGTCCTGGTGAAAGATCCAGTACACGCAGTATTCATAGTTGGCGGCGGTGAAGATGTGCGAGATGATGAGTTTGCGGCCGCGGGTTACGATCACGGAGTCGTCACGGAAATCAGTGTGTTTGAAGAGGATACCGGCGTCCTCTTCGTGGATGCAGATGGCATTTTTGATGGTTGTGCTTTCTCCGGCACGGTTGACGAAGGCGGCGTCCATGTAGTGAATTGCTCCTTTGCAATCGCACCCAAGGGAGAGACTGTTGGTCATGTAACCTCCTCCGTATTCACCAAGATCGAAGGCGTGTTTGCGCTGGTGAGGATGTTCTGGGTTGCCGTAAGGGACGACCATCTCAGCCAGAGACAGTCTGTAGAAGACTGGTCTGATATTTCCTTTATCATTGTATGTAATATTGTTCAGAACAATACCTTCCTTGTAGTTGAAGCCGACGTGAACATTCCAGTTTTGCCAATCAATAATGCGTCCGTCAACCTTGAAAGATACACCAGCAGGCTGTGTGATATTGATAGGTGTAATATCCTTCCTGTATCCTCCTTCTTGTTCTATACTTGCTGGGTGGTAGTTGTTTGGCGCTGCTTTGTTGACAGGTCGTCGAACTTCGGGAATATCGATGTGAATAATTTCTTGTTTTTCTGCATCGAAAATTGGGCAGAAGTCGAGTGGGAAAGAATATTGAGAATCATCCACGTGAGGACGGTAGTACATGAGCGCTTGTTGCAACCGGACCTTGTTACCGAATCTGTGGTCGTAACCAATTGTCCATGCTGATAATCCATCGCTTAGCAAAAGGGGAGTGAAACCAGGAATACGGCAGAAACTCACGATCACAGTACACTTTGTGCATATCTTCTTTCGGGATACCGCTCAATACGCATTGCTCGATGACCTTAGGATCTTTTCGAACAACGTGCTCTACAATCTGGAGATCTTCCATGGTGATCTGGACTCTTGTTAGTAATGATTGACACCCAATTGCATGCGAGGAACGAGTACTTACCAAAGGTTGAACACCATCCACATGTTCCCACTTTAGCACTTTACCCTCAACAAGATCCACCAAACCATCATACACCTTTCCGCCCGGTGCAATAACCACCACGTCTGCAATTCTCTTTGGTCTTGATACAGTCTGTGGGCTCTCTAGCCATTTTAACATTTCCGCTTTGCGCGGCTCGTATAATGTGATGGCATTGTAGTGAACTTGGCCTTTCTCTGCTCGGATGACTTCGACTGCCTTCTCAATTTCTGCATTGCTAAGAGGGTCGAAAGGATGTGGTGGAGGAGATGTGGCGGAAATGTGATGCGTGAGTGATTGAAGTCTGTTGGTAGCCATTTTGAATTATAGTTGAGGAGAAGATATGTAAGAAAAGATGGAATGAAGCCCTCAAGCCCTTCTTGAATAAGATTGAGATAACTCCCCGACGATAGAAAGGCAAGTGGTATACAGATGGGAAACCAATTGGGGAACGTCAGGCACATATATATCCTTACCACTATCCAGGTGCTGCACCCAAGCGGGACTTGGTGTATCAATTGAGACAAGATACGACAACTGGACTAATCAAACACAACTCTTGTGAGGGGGTAGCTTTGGTATCACCAAGTCATAACAAGATCTTTCTAAACATTTCAGTAGTTTATCGTCCCTGGAATGTCGTCCGAGAAGGTTGACAGATGGACGAGTAGGAGGCTCCGAAAGCTGGAAGCTTGCTGCAAAAGAGTGGATATGAGGGGTTGGATAAGAGAATTGATAAGGCGTTGTCCCGGTTTCGTACAGATCCACGAGAGACTGACATAGTAAAACCTCACGACCACCGGGTTCGTTGACCTGATCAAGGTTAGCTCGTGTGGGGTGCACGCTTTGGGGATGGAAATCCTGTTAAGGTACGAGTAAAGTACGTACCTGTAAAAGTAATGAGAATGAGAAATGATAGGATGGTGATAGGTAAATTTATGTGGTCGTCTTGAAAACAATTTCTATGTAAATCTACAAACAGTTGAACGGCCTTGATACGAGTGAAGTCTCTTTTGGAAAAAGAAGTTGTATAGAAGCGTGATTTGCACGTGATTACCGGGGCCAGTTGTATTGGCGCGAAGCTTTTAGTTATTCTCGGAAATTTGAGGTAAATTAAGATCGTGGAGTGTAGCCACTGCTTTAACACCTCCTACTTTACAATAATCCATATTCAGTGTTCAATTAGTTGTATGTATGAGAGAATTAAGCACTGGCATTCGACGGCCAATATGCAAATTCATTAGAATATTTAAGGGTTTCAAGATGTTCGGCGATACTTCAGATTTTTGGGTCACATATGAAATCACAGTATTATTTTTTGAGGGATATATTTCAGAATTCAATATATCTAGCAAACATTTGGGCCTGCGTTCAATACCTGAGCAACACCTTGTGCAAGAACGTCATGCATGGGATATGTTGGATGTAGTGAGTTCAGCCAGAAGTACTGGTTAACTGGAATGTAGCAGGATGGATCCGTATAATTCGTCGTTGGCGTGCCACTGGCAATTGTTAGAACACCTATTCATGTTTCTGCTCACAACACTTACTTTTGGTAAGCAGCACAGTACGCTGTAGTATTTTTGTAGAGAGCAGTCTGCGGAGAACTCGCAGGGTTGTCCAACACTTTGGTAAAGATAGAGTGCGCATCAACCATGAAAACATTGACATCCGAGAAGTTCTTCTTCAGGTTCTGAGCTAGATTTGTGACAAGCGTGTTCCACGCAGCAATATCA
Source organism: Clarireedia aff. paspali H2 (assembly GCA_026770245.1). Classification (NCBI taxonomy): domain Eukaryota; kingdom Fungi; phylum Ascomycota; class Leotiomycetes; order Helotiales; family Rutstroemiaceae; genus Clarireedia; species Clarireedia aff. paspali H2. The sequence goes on from JAJCXA010000144.1 coordinate 64,887, forward strand.
AGCTTCTCTTGTTGTTGAGATGCAGCATTGTTAGTAAGTGCCAAAGGGCTCCTGTCAACCGGTGGGACGTTCAGGAACGCGAAGTTGCGAGCACCAATGTAGTATAGTTGATCAACAAGACCAGCATAGACTGCAAAGATGCGTTGATTGAGGTTAGTTGTTGCCGGAACCCCCTGGTAGTATGAATTGCCCACATCATTTATACCATCAAAGATGGCGAAAAGAGTATTGTCAGAAGTCCAAGGAGCACTCGCTGGCTTTCCAGCATAGGTGGGGAAGAATTCATTCTCAATCTGTTCAGCAATGGAGGAGACTTGCGGTTCGTAAGGTGCAACAAGAGATGAGTCGATAGTTGCTCCGCCATACGCGAGGTTATAAGTCAACAAGGTCGAGCGGTTGTACTTGACTGTGAGGTAGTCAACCCAATTAGGTCCATTGGACGCGGTCCAGCCTGGATATGGTGGATTGCCAAGAGGATTGGTTGGTGTGGGCTGGACGCCAGTGACATCAAATGTGGTGGTTGTGTATGAGTCTCCGCTACCAGGGATTAGTGAACGAAGAGATAGGACGTTGTTCTGCTCACAAGACGAATGCATATTGAATCTTTTGCCATCCTGGCCAATGTGAATTTGCTACACAGCGCTTCTGGGTGTCCCTTTGGACTGCTGCACATTGAACGGAGGCAAAGAGTAGGACTGCGGACAAGATTGCCGTTAGGGAAGATCGAGACATCTTGTATTGCAACAAGGCGACAATGTAGTTCGGGAATTGTGAAAGCTCCACGAAAGCGGTACCGCAATGATATCGACAAGCAACCAAATCAAAGAACAGACAGATGGTGGGAAATATATAGCATTCCGACTTACCAGCTCTACTGTGACTAGCTCTCTACAATCTAGTGAATAGCCACAGTTCATCCCATCATTTCTAAGATTGCCTCTAATTTCAAAGGACAGTGAACCTGCAGACGGAACATCTTGTTCCGCTGCCAAACTGCAGGTTTAAGCATTTGAACAATGAACTTTGTCTGCGGGGAAGATCTGGTATCCGGTCGCAACAAGATTAAAATGCTCCAATGATGTTTTGAGTACCACTTTACCCTAGTGGGGAAAGTTGAGGCTGTTGTGGGCTCGCGATCGGCTGTCGGGAGGCTGTTTGCCCTCACGAATGTTCAAACCTTGCTAATTCGGATGTACGGAGCAGCAAAGCGAAAACCCGTCCACCACTTGATGGCAAGATGGCATGGCATACTTCGTACTTCGTACATTGGAAGGAAACAAAACACATCAAGTGTCGGTAGGATGAAAAGAACCAACAAGCGAAAATTCTTCTTGGCCACCCAGTCAGTCTCTTTTGCGCGGGTATTGTGTCGGTATCCCCGAATAGAAAATGTGTACGAAGTACTGTATAATATTCTCCCCGCACAGAATAGATTGTGGCATGATGAAAGGTCCAAGTACTGGATAGATTGCTCCTCGACCTTTGGCAAGTACCCGGAATGAGCGCTCCAGGTATCCGAATCCAGTTCGCCTATCTACTGGCGCGAGAGGTGCACTGGCAATTTTACGGTTCATCCTTTCAGCAAGCTCAACGGTCGACGATATAGGTCAGCTCCTCGACGGTCTCGATGGTAGCTGATACCGAGCCCAGATATACAGAATCTATATCAAACGGTCGTTTGGAGTGAACAGACCCTCAGTTAGGCATGAATACCTCGACCTGGTATCAAAACACCATGGATCTGGCTCAAACGATCTCGGTCCGCTCCACTGGATGCAATTTAAAGGAGATGCGATTCCGACCAGATATCCATGCGATCCGATAATGATTTCGCTATCGAACATTGCTGTGGATTGGCTGTGGGGATTCTGCGGACGAGATATCAACTGCGAAAATCGACATTTGGGGGTTTTGCGATAGCGAAAGTAGCCCTATCCATCCATATGAGTCCCCTCCGTGCAGTGCCGCGACAGCCAGATTTGCTCATTCGAAGCGATTTCCGGCATGAGATCAGTTAAAAAGCAATCAACTCAGCAGCTCTGCGTCATCAACGTGCAAGGGGCGGTCAAAGGATAACCCCTGGTTCGACCCCTCTGTGCAAAAGTTCCTCCATTACTCGTGACACCATGACACCATGACACCAATGTGCACAATTACAGCAAAAGTTGCGTTGCTTGCACTGAGGATGTCGAAGCAGTCCGTCTTCACTATTTGAGGACAAGACAATGCCAATGCCAGTGCCATAAACCTTACGCAGTAGATGGACTGTTTCATACAAGAGACCAGGCAAAAGGGAGCGCCCGCACCAACGCACCAACGTGTTCATGCCGAGAAGTTGTTGTCCATAATAAATTCTGCAGGTGGAAGGGGAAAATCCAGAATCTATGCAGAATCTATCCAGATGGGCGTTCACGTGTATCTAACCCATGCTCGGGCAGCAAATGTGCCCAATCACGTTGAGGAGTGACTGAAACTCCTTCGTCCTTCTCGTCATAGCTCATAACCTGGATATGCCGAGTTTGTGCGAAGCAAGCACCAAGCCTGCTTTTGCTCGCGACCTGCAAACTCTCAAACTTCCCAGAAACCCAAATTCCCCGAATCCACTGTTCATCTCTAGAATCGAGGGCCCTTCATTTATTTTCTGCGATAAGATCCCAACCTCCCATTTATCATTGCAAGAAAATTTCTTCGCTTCATCTCCGCCTCACAGGATTGGATTAGCCATACGATTTGCCGGTGTTGGTTGATTTTTCAGCGTCTATCATCTAAGCGGGGTACAGGTGCATCAAACTGAAGTGTTTCGCATGAGACATTTCTTAACTCGCAGCTGAACAACAAACCTCTGGTTTAAAAGCATATTCGACATCTCCCACGGTTTTCCATATCGACCGTTAAACTCACTCATCACAAGTCATGGCTAGAGATCCGTACCGTACTTCGACCGGAGACCTAGGCGGCGGCGGCGGCCGTGGTGGTGGTACTCGTTGGGATAGCGACCGCTTTGCTCAAGAGAGGGAGGAGCGTGAGCGAGTTCGTTTCGCAGACCATGACCGCGAAGAACGAGAATCACGATTTCTTCGAGCAACAGCTCCTGGCCACGGCGGTGGTCATGCACGAGAGCGGTCCTTCGATGATGTTTACGAGCGCCGAGGCCCCCGACGATACGAAGAAGAACGGTACGAAGAGCGAGACTACTATGACGGCCCGAGATTCCTGCAAAAAGAGAGGGAACCAGAGAGGGTGAAACGAACAACTATTACGATGGAAAGAGAAAGGGAGAGAGACTATGATGATTCTCCACCACCCAGACGTACACCTAACAGACCAGCCTTTCTGAGGAGGCAGAGCTCGTTGGATACATTTGATCGCAAACCGCTGGTCAGATACGAAAGGGAAAGGGAAAGGGAAAGAGATGAATACGGCCCACCAGCAAGACATCCCGATATCAGACCCCCTCCACTGACGCCAGTTTCTCTCCCGAGGAGAGGCTTACCTCCGTCTAGACGACATGTTGAGCGGGATTACTATGAGGACATAAAAATTGCCGAACCTGATTACTATGGTGACGATGATTTCAGAGCTTATCCCGAAAGAATTAGAGAAAGGGAGATCGTCCGAAGAAGGAGAAGAAGCCGAAGCAGAGAAAGTCGCTCAACTGCGACAAGAAGTGTTAGGAGCTCAAGTATTAGTTCCTCTGACAGTGGTACCACAATCTCTGTAAGGAGCGAGTTCCCAAAGAAGGGCAAGACAAGAATGCCGGCCAGACTCGTCAGTAAGAAGGCCATTATTGATCTGGGATATCCATTCGAAGAGGAGGTGAGATTTATACTCTATTTAGACTCGCCGACTTGCTAATAATTCTAGGGCGACACCATTATCATTCAAAGAGCTCTTGGAAGAGAGAATATTGACGAGGTTATTAAGTTAAGTGAGGAGTATAAGACTGTTGAAAGTAAGTGATTTTCCCTTACCCCTAACCCTCATTGATTACCGTTTTACTTGTCCCTAACCCTGCTCAGCCAAGGAAGTCGAAACGACTCTAACAACATACCGCGTTGGTCCAGAAAACGAAATGTCCGGTGGCCGCTCCGAGGGAACTGTTATCGAAGAACGCCATGAAGTCTATAGCGTTCAGGGTGGTCCTCCGCCCCCGCCTCCAGTGCAAGTTATGCCTCCACCACCAACGCCTCAATTTGCTCCAATGCCACCGCCCCAGCAGTATGCTCCAATGCCACCGCCCCAGCATTATGCCCCAATGCCGCCACCACAGCAGTATATGCCACCACCGCCTCAGGTATACACTCCCATGCCACCACCACCACCAATGGCTCCACCACCACCCCAAAGTGTTGAGATTGTTCACGACACTAAAATCGTCGAACATCGTCCGCCATCTCCAGCACATAGCCATCATAGCCATCACAGCCATCATAGCCACCATCATAGCCACTATGAGCACCGTGAGCATAGTGATCACCACGGGCCAGTCATTCTAGAAGGCCGTCCTCGCGAGGAGAGCAGCTTCGAGTACGAAAAACGCGAAATTATCGAGCGCACGGAACCCATTTATAGTGGTCCACTGGGCCTCACTTTGTCGGACCGTCGCCGCTCCAAGGATGAACGGGCTATCCGTGCCGAGATCAGGGCGCTAGAAGCCGAAAAAGAACTTCTCAAAGCCGAGCGTCGAGCTAGCCGACGCCATCGCCGTGGCCATAGCGCCAGAGCTAGCGACTCACAATTGATTCTGTACGGCGAAGACGAGAGGGACGTAACTATCGTGAGGGAGAAGATTGTGGAGCCGTCAGGAGGAGTGCGGATTGAGAAAGACAAAAAAGGTAGGATGAGCATCAGTGTGCCGAAATATGCCTATTAGGTGTCGAACCTGAGTGAGGTGGGTCACCGGAATAGGCACTTTTCTCGTGAATGCAAGCTAATCCTCTTTTTCCACCAGGTCCTCCGCCAAAGTTGGTCAGAGCTATGTTGGCTACTTTAACTTAAAATACCCCTTTATCCCTGAACAATTTTTCGAAACAGAGCATCTACTTGACATGTGGGCGCTATAAATGGTATCGTGGATGACAGGCGTTGGGATATGGGGTATTCTTATGGTGGATTGGGCTAGGACTTTACCAGCGAGCTTTAATACATACGCAGATTGTATTCTGTTTTTTCCGATTTTCCCTTGGCTCTGTTAGACTGTGTTTCCCATATCATATGAAAGACATGGATGGATGGATGGATGGATGGATGGATGGGGTAGGCTTCCCGGACAACAGCTTCGATGTTTCATCTTCCACTTAGGTTTTATATATTTTATATTTTTATGGAAGAAGATATGATTAGTTTAAGGTTACGCTACGCACGCCGGATTTTCCTTTTCTTTTTCGTTGCCCAGATACTTCTTGATAGTTACGAAGTTACGAATTCTGTTTTCTGGGATGCGGTGATGGTTGCATGATTCAATGGGATACAATGATATTAATGATTTTGACGCATGTATCGTGTGTTCTTTCTTCTGCTTCTGTGCTGGGAAAAACTGTGGTGTATTGACATACTATACTGTGGGAATGGTTTATATTCTTCTACCCCTCTAATGCTCTGCATGTCTGCTCGTCAGCGAATTGTACTTAGACCAGCCTCCCCTAGCAAGGAGCACGATCCTGACTACGAGCGTACTTGTGCTCGTTCAACATCGCTTCCCACTTTGCTTCTAGCGGCCTAGAGTTAGAGATTCATCAGGAAGAAAATTATACCAGAAGCACAGTGCATCTATTTACATTATAAGAATTCATGCCTGTAGTAACATTTCCACAATATGTAGACTTATACAAATCGAAACCAATCTTAGATTCCCAACCCAACCCCACACAAACGCCTCGCTATGCAAATCTAAAGACAAATTGTGCACCTTTTCCTACCTATGCAACCCAATCTAGTCTAAAATAACCCATCCATCCTACTTTATTTTCCTCGCTTTTATATAATCCCTCAACTGCTCATGCTTCGTAACAAAGAACGTCCTCTTCGGATCATTCTTCCAAACCAGCACACCAACCTCATCCGCGTATTTCACGCATCCTTCATATTCCTTTTGGCTATCGAAGTCCTTGAACAAGAAGCCTGGCGTCGCTTTCATGCGCTCGTTCTCGATCTGCCATAGTCGGATCTGATCAACGACTGTAGGAGGGAGAACTGGACCTCCTGCTTGTGCGGCGGGTTGTTTGAGGAGCTGTGGGTGTGCGTGTGTGCTGAGGTAGGATATTATTTGGTCGGAGGTGATACCGTGGGATATAGCTGTGCGGATGGAGTCGCGGGTTACGCGGCCGCTGACCATATTTGGGTAGCGAGTGCTGAGTTTGGTGAAGAGGGAGAGGACGGCGATCTGGAGAGGAGAGGAGGTGTAGGCGTAGAGGCGGTAGTTGGTCTCTATTATCACGAAACCTTTTGCGCCAGGCGCGGAAATAAGTGCTGCATCGAAACCGGCAGAGACGCTGCGAAGAGCGCTGGCGTCGGATGTGAGGGTTGTAGCAAGGCGGGTGGGAAAGAATTGGTTAGGTGATGAAGGTGGAATGTATACGAGTCCGAAGTCGGTGAGATATTTTAACATTTTACGTTGGGCGTCTGTAAGAGTTGTCGTGGTATATGCGCGTCCAAGTTCGAGGGAACCTAAAAGGAAGAGGAAGGAGAGCACATCTACATTGTCCATGCCCATCTAATTTGGTTAGTGCTAGCTGAGAGCTGTGGAAATAGATACTGACCTGTTCAGCATTCTCAATCCAGAGCAAGAGCAGAGTCCACACTTGCGCGTTGACTTCTTGCAGTAAAAATGAGAATCCGGTTTGTGTGATCCCAACGCCCCGTCCCCATGTGACTAGCTTTCCTGCCTCTAATAATTGCTTGACGGAGTTCGCTGGTCCTTGAGCTTCTTGTCGAACTCCCTCCCCAACACTGTTCACCATGTAATGCAAAATGCCTTCCCATTGTGTTCGTGCATGTTCATCCAAGAAATTTAAATCAACATCTGCTGCAACCAGATCGGATGAAGGAACTCCAAAAGATTGGTGGTCTCCTCCACCAGTAAGCGCAAGCCGTAGAGATGATCCAAAGTTTTTAGTCAATGCCACGGTCTGCGGCTCTTCGCGAGTCAATGCGGTAATGGTAACTATATGCAGTCGTGATAGTAAAGAAAGAGCTTGGTCTTTTTGTCTTTGTATGATCAGCGAATGCGCTCAATGTTTGGGCGGACAACGAACCTCTTGCTTTTCGGTTGAACCCAGGAGTCGAGATCAGTGAGAGGCAAAGGCTTTGGCATGTAAAGTAATGCCATCACAAATGTTTTTGCTGCAACCTCTGTCAGTGTCCATCTTGCTGCGACAAGATGAAGTTCATACCCAGATGCGGAAGCATTCGTCGGAAAATAGCTAACGAAGTGGAAGGCTGTTGGTATAATCGTCTGAATGTAGTACCTGGAAGCCTCTCCAGATACTCAAACGAGGCAAGAGAAGAGATAGACATCTTTAGGGTTGTCTTGTTGTCGCCGTGAATTAATGATCGTGCATCGTCGAAGAATTTATTGTAGCCTCGCAGATTATAGCCTGGTGGTGGGGTCTCCACAATCAAATGGAAAGCTGGGCGCACGGGCCATAGAACTAGCTCTATTGCCTTTAACACTAACGTCACAGCTTGTAAATGGAACTTCACGATTTATAAAAAGGAAGTCAAGAGAAGGATCTCAGGAGGGGTTTTTTTTATAAATTGAGTATAGGTTTGCAGAGATGGCTGCTCTTAGGTTTGTCCGATCGGTGTGTAACTACAGTAAATTCTAATTGAACCTGTGCTAACCTCACCACAGGTCTTGAAGTCGTTTCATGAATCGTCAGGACTAGAACCGAGGTAGGATGATACCGTTCTTTATATTGTGATGGACGTGCCTTCTCAAAGAATGCAATTGAAGGGGAGCCGGCGCACTATACTAGTAGTCTACGCTTTTGATTTGCGGCAAAGAGCAGGCAATTGAGCCATCTTGCAGCTACTAGTGCAAGCACACTTCTCTTTCGTAAGTCCATGGCTAACTTCTTACAGACTCTTTGGCGAGAATGTGAGACCAATTGTTCCTGGAAAACTTTGAGCCTCACGGCTGACTTCGAAAGCTTCGAGTCACAGCAGCTAAGCCCGGTCGTGTGGATTTCGAGCTTGATATCAAGAAAGAGCACACTGTGGGAATGGCTCACTCCAACGTTATTCCTATATGTTGACCTGACGATAGAACCGACTTGAAATCATCCATGGCGGCACAATTGCAAGCATGGTTGACCTAGGTGGTTCTCTAGCTGTTGCATCACAAGGACTACATGCAACTGGTGTTAGTACTGATATGAATAGTAAGTCGTAGGCGAACTTAGCAAGGCATCGTGCATGTCGCTCATATTCTGAAGTTACGTACCTCAATTCTGGTGGAAAGGTGGGGGATACACTAAAGGCCGTTGCTACTTGCGATAAATGTAAGTCCCTATCCTGAGTTGGCGTATTACTTACTAAAGACGGGATAGTTGGAAAGACTCTAGCATATACTTCGATTCATTTCACGAACGCTAAAGGGGAAATTGCAGCACGTGGAAGTCATACGAAGTAAGTATTCGAAAGTGTGCCTCTATTTGTATCACAGCAGTTATGCAGGTGCAGTACTGATATGCTTTGCTAGGTATATTGCACTCGCATGGAAAGACCCACAGAATATCGTTGAGGAGCTTTCGCCGAAACCTTGAGTAATAGTAAAAAAAGACCCGATGTTACTGTTACATGCCTCAGCCTTATGTATCATACAACATTTGTGTGAAGTTTCGAGTAGAACATAGATTATGTGTTTACTAATCCTAACCATTCTCACAGGTGGGAATATCTGAATGCCGTCAAGCCCGGGCTGTGTCTTTGGCTACCAGTATCGCGATTTTAGGTGAACAAGGATGCAAAACGCCTTGTCCTAGCTATTTTTGACTGAACCAAATACACGCCCCTGAGCGCAGTAAGGGTATATATGGCCTGATAGCCATATATCACAAGAGAACGATCAGCAAAAAACCTCCTATGCTTCCCCTGCGACCCCGCATACAACATGCCAAGTCTTGTAACCAATGCGGGCAGTTGGGTTCTATGAAGGTCATGAGATCCATGAGCGGGATGCAATATCAAGTTACACAAGACATGGCGTGACTTGTGATTCGAGCGAAACTGCATTTCGATCGAAGCATACGAGGCGACACATATATGCATCTAGATCCTTCAACAACGTGATTATAACCTTAAGCAAGATTTTAGCAAGACAAAGTTGAATTTCATTGGATACTGTCAGCAGTACAGCTGCATCTACTACAATAAGTGCTGTAGTGGGCATGATAAGGTTATTCTCCCGAGAGTGGCTCCGAGAACTCATTGCTTTGACGAAGTAACCAATGGTAACATGGATCTGAGCGCGCTTTAACTCATTTGTACCTTCTTGAATGGTAATTTGATGGGCGTGGTATGTTCGAGATGTGTTGCAGTACCTGAGTGTGTTGAGTATCCAAAGTTGGGTTTTTATATATTCTCATTCGGAGCTTCCTTACCTGCTCGGAGCATATTACCGAAACAAGGCGAGGGCTTATGCACCAAATACTATTACAACGTTCCTGTGGATTCCAACGAATGATCGCATTCTCCTAACTGAGGGGAACGACCTAAGTTCCAATTCACTTAGAGTCCTCTAAGGAAGTCACTTGCCAGTGAATAATATATGTATTTGTGTTATCTTGTGATCGTACAGAGCCTTTCTTCGCGTTTATACTTACATTATAATTACTACTAACTTCTCCTTGCAACTAATTTCCCCCAGATCGTTTTCACATTTTTTTCCAACAGACGTTTTCATAAGGTCTCTACGTACCGAAACGTTCATATTGCTGTTGATAAGATTGCTTCGCAATGTGGCATGTCACTAATGTCTATGCAATCTGCTCTTTTGCTGCCATTGGTAAGTGCATTGCTTCACCAGGGGCTTCATTTTACAGAGTTCGGGGGAGTAGACTGACGAGCCTAGGCGGTGGGCTCTTTGGCTTTGATATTTCGAGTATGTCTGGTGTCTTAGGAACCCAGGCATACATTAGATACTTCAATAATCCTGTCTCCTACGGTCAAGGTGGTATTACTTGTGCAATGCCTGCTGGTTCTCTTGTCGGCTCCTTGTCTTCCTCCTATCTTGCCGATCGATTCTCTCGCCGCACTAGTATTCAGATTGCCTCCGTCTTCTGGATCATTGGTTCTATGTAAGTGCTTGCCATGTCTTCTTGCTTCAATAATTCCAGTGCTAACTTCCGGTAAGTATTCAATGTGCTTCTATCAATGTTGGCATGCTGTGCGCTGGTCGTGTTATCGCAGGTCTCTGCGTCGGTATCGCCTCCTCGATTTGCCCGGTTTACCAATCAGAAATCGCGCCCAAGGAAATCCGAGGTCGGGTCGTCTCTCTACAACAATGGGCAATCACATGGGGCATTCTCATTCAGTACTTTATTCAATATGGCGCATCCACAATTGGAGGCGGGGCTGATAACCCAGTAAGTCTACATGATCACTCTCGCAGTCACTTCTCCATTGCGTATTTTATTAGACGGAAGGCTGTATGAGGAGAGCATTTATGGGTGGTTCCCGATAGTCCTTGGAAGGCGTCCTCAGAATTGCTGGAAGTGTCTAACCAGTCGTTCCTGTGAAGAACTAACCCCTTTTTCTTTCAGGATCAACCTACCTCTGCTTTCCGAATCCCTTGGGGCGTGCAAATGGTTCCTGCAGTCATCCTGTTCTTCGGTCTCTTTTTCTTACCCAGATCTCCTAGATGGCTAGCTTCAAAAGACAGATGGGAGGAAGCCATAAAAGTCATCGCAGAGCTCCACGGTGGCGGTAATGTGAATCATCCCAAAGTTCTGGCCGAATACCAAGAAATTGAAGAAGCATTACGATTTGAGCGTGAGGAAGCTATCAGTAGTTACCGACAACTGGCAGCACCCCGCATCTTTAAGCGTGTTGTTTTGGGCATGTCAATTCAGATGTGGTCTCAGCTTTGTGGCATGAATATCATGATGTACTATGTTGTGTGTATGTATACCCTGGAACAATACAGCCATGCCTTTATAGATCTCTGTGCAATGGTCGCAGCGACAATCGAAAATTCAAGACTAACGGAGTTTCTTACAGATATCATGCAAGGGGCCAACATTGCCAGTCCTTTACTCACAGCATCAATTCAGTACATTCTCAATGTCACTTTGACTCTGCCGGCGATTCTTTACTTGGACCGGTTTGGTCGTCGTCCAGCCATGCTCATCGGTTCTTTCCTCATGATGACTTTCTTGTTTATTGCTGGTGGTTTGCAAGCTGGGTATGGTCAGCCAAATACAGCGGAAACCAAGACGAAGCAGAATGAGAACATCACTTGGATTGTCTACCATAAAAAAGGTGTTAGCTCAGGAATTGTAGTAAGTACATTCTGGTCTTTGCCAATATCCTAATGCATGATCCACTGTCATCTCATCTTGAGTTGATACTTTCCCCCCAGCCAGCTAACCTCCCTACGCCCCCCCCCCCCAACCCAAACAAAAAAAGAATGGGGGGGGGGGGTGGTCAACCTGGAACTAAGTGACATGTGATTGTTTTCCCAAGTATAGAAAAGTGCATTACATTTGGTTATGAAAGAGAATTAGAAGCACTATAATCAGGTGATTGTAGGGCTATCTGATAGGTGTTATCATCGGCCTGTTATTTCTGCACTGAATAGCTAACTCCTTTTCCATCGCTACTCTGCTGGACTATCACTAACACATATCGCAGGCTATGACATACTTATTTGTCTGCGCCTTCGCGACAACATGGGGACCGACCAGTTGGACTTACCCAGCAGAGATCTTTCCCAACAAGATCCGTGCCAAGGCTGTCTCCCTCGCGACGGCATCCAACTGGTTCTGGAACTGCGTCCTCGCTTTTGCTGTCCCGCCTTTGCTTAAGAACATCAACTGGAAGATGTACATGATATTTGCTACGTTCAATGGCCTAGCATTCATCCATATGTTCCTCACAGCTCCAGAAACCAAAGGCAAGACCCTCGAAGAAATGGACGACGTCTTCGATAGTGGCATCCCGGCTTGGAAGGGTGTTCCCAAGGGTTCCAGATTGGATCAGCTGCAAAAGGACATTGAAGCTGGCCACCTCAAGATTACAGCACCAATGGGCGGTACCACCGACTATCCCAATGACGACGAAAAGGCTACTGTGGTCCACGAGACAACTGCTCATTGATTAGCTTGAACATGGGAGGTGGTCGTTGACCTTCTAGGATAACTTCCTTTTTTTTTCATTTTGACTTAATCGGCTGCACCTTCTATTTGCAATATGCGCATTGGGGTAATTTGGTATCAACATTGTCTGATATGGGAGGGGAGGTGGTGGGTTTGGCATCCAAGAACTTGAGTATGCAGATATTGATCGGTCTTCAAGCTTTATCGTGTGATATTATGCCTCGAGGAAAGAATAGCGAGCTCAGTTAGTAAGCATAATTCAATGATAATTTTGGTTCCATTTACCACGTCTCTCATGTGCTTTGAAGAAGATAATGTCTACTCGTATCTCGTACTCAGTAAGCGAAAAAGGAGCCTGGCACGGACCCGTTATGTAAGCAGTAGGATCTGAAGCTAGCAAGCCAATGACGTTGACGATTCTTTAGCTTCGATCTGGTGGACCTTAATTCAGATACCCGCGAGCCTTCGTAGGGATGAACCATCAAAGACACGCGTGACGTATGGTAAGTCCTGAAAATACGCGCGGATAAGCCATGTAAGTATTGAATTGCAGGTAGGACTATTTCTTTCCTAGAAACTTTTCGAGCCAGCTTTTCCCTCCCTTATTTTGAATGTTTGCTACTCATATACCTTACCTGCGGATCAGCAGAACGCATATCTCCATTAATAGGACAACCTTGTGCGGCATACACACAGTCCGAGGCGTTCATCTGAACAACTTTGCAGCTAGTAGCTTAGCGATGCCTCCAAAACGCAAGAGATCATCTGTGGCAGCAGTATCAGCATCCAACGATAGCCCAGCACCAATTCTTCCTACTGGTAATTCAAACCAGACCACCTCGATCAAACCGCCCGCTAGACTTTTGCGTCAGTCGTCTCGTAGAGACAAAGTTGACACCAATCCCGATCATAACGCAGACATCGTAGATGGGAACACGGCTCTTCGCGCAAGCCCCGACGCAGACGAGGCTGGGGAGGCTTTCAACATAAAGAAGATTCAAGTCCCAATAACACCTGCGAAGTCCAATGGGATAAAAGTCGATTTTAAAAAGGAGGACAGCGATTCGGCTCTCTCTGATATAGGTGATGAATTGCTAGAAACGACGCCGGCAAAGAAGCAGAAGAAGACACCAACAAAAAGTTCGATCGCTGCGAAGAAGGCTTCAGATGAGATAAAAGCATTTAAAGCCGAGCAAGCAGCTAGAAAGGCTGCTGAAAAGAAAGTCAAGAAAGAAGACGATGAAGATGAATGGGATAGACGAGTCGACCCAGATGGCGATGATGAAGGTCCCACTGAGGATATTGATGCTATAAAGTTGGAGGCAAGGCGACCGCCTCCTATCAATAGTGATTACCTACCATTGCCTTGGAAAGGAAGATTGGGATATGTGAGTTTGAATGGTAATATTACACTAGGAAAATGCTAATCCACTACCTAGGCATGCTTGAATACTTATCTGCGATCTTGTAATCCGCCAATTTTCACATCACGAACTTGTCGCATAGCTTCTATACTTGAACATCGACATCCATTGAAGGACCCTTCACAACCCGAGCATGCTACCAAAAACAGACCCGATAAATCCAAGCCAGCTTCTATCGAGCGGGGTCAGCGTTATGTAGAAGATTTGTGTTTAGCAAATGTTCGAGACTTGCCTAAAATGTTGCGATGGAATGACAAATATGGTATCAAGTTCATGAGACTGAGCTCAGAAATGTTTCCGTTTGCTAGCCATGCTGAGTATGGATATAAGCTCGCTCCTTTCGCGAGCGAGGCATTAGCAGAGGTAGGGAAAGTTGTTGCTGAGTTGGGTCACCGAGTGAGCACGCATCCAGGACAGGTAAGTTAGGCACAAGAGCTTCCTGGATAACTTAAACTAACAATGCATAGTTCACACAATTAGGATCCCCGCGCCAGGAAGTGATTGAGAATGCAGTCAGAGATCTTGAATATCATGACGAGATGCTCTCACTCTTGAAGCTACCTCTTCAGCAAGACAGAGATGCCGTCATGATCCTTCATTTGGGAGGTACCTTTGGCGATAAAGCAGCTACCCTTCAACGCTTCCGCGAGAACTATGCTAAACTCTCTGATCCGATCAAGAAACGCATCGTTCTTGAGAATGATGATGTATCTTGGTCTGTACATGACCTCCTTCCACTTTGTGAAGAGCTTAATATTCCGATGTGTCTCGACTTCCACCACCACAACATAATCTTTGATTCTAAGCAAATCGCTGAGGGAACGAAGGGAATTATGGAGCTCTTTCCCAGAATAAAGGCGACCTGGGACCGCAAGAATATTACACAGAAAATGCATTATTCCGAACAAACCCCTCAAGCTGTAACAGGCCGTCAACGACGCAAGCACAATCCGCGACCTGCCACTCTTCCGCCTTGCGCAAATGATATGGACTTGATGATCGAAGCGAAAGATAAGGAGCAAGCTGTTTTTGAACTCATGAGAACCTTCAAACTTCCCGGATTCGAAACCTTCAACGACATAGTACCGTACGAGCGCGATGATGACAACCGCGTACTGCCCAAGAAAGCAAAGAAGAAGAAGACCAAGAAGCAGGTAGCGGCCGAGATTGAGGAGTTCGGCCAAGAAATCGAGGAGGAGGAAGAGCCCGAAAAAGATATCATCCCCGAAGAGGAGGTTGGTATGGGAGGACCGGAGAACCGCGTCTACTGGCCAGTCGGTATGGAAGAATGGCTCCGGCCAAAAAAGAGGGAGATCAAAAAGAAAGGTGGGGACGATGAAGAGGAAATGTTCAAAAATCCCACACCAGCGAATTTTGAGGCCAGGAGAAAGATCAACGAGAAAAGAAAAAGAGCATTGGATGATAGCGTCAAAGAGAAGCTAGCAAGTGCAGGAAGTCTCAAAGACGTCTTGGAAATCGTGGAGCAGATCAAAACTGCAGAGGACGATGGACCAGACGTCGATGGCTCGGCAGAAAAGCCCAAGAAGAGCACACCTGCCAAGAAGAAATCCGTCCCAGCGAAGAAGAATAATGCAAAGGCGGCACAAACACCGAGTCTTTCGAATCCGGATGAGGAAGATGAGGAAGAGGACGATTTGAGTATGCCGGACTTGTCGGCGGAAGACGAAGATGGATTGGCGAAGCTGAATAGGAAAGCTAAGCCTGCGAGACGGAGTGTGAGAGCGGGTGCGAGGAAGAGGAGAATTTATGCTGAGAATGATGACGGTTGGGATATGGATATGGATATGGATATGGATATGGATGATGAGTAGAGCGTATAACAGAGCACTTTGTATCAGAATGCGTAATGGAATAGGAGAAGATGAGAGTAATGTTTGTGTATGTAGTCTAGTCTCTGGAGTTGAGGGAGGGACGCAAGATTAATGGCTGCCCCGCACGTCATTGAATCACGATCAGTCATCTAAAATCACGGTTAATATGGGGATCCTGCACTATAATATGCCGCCAGGAATCAGAATAAAACAGGGAGTTGTACATCTACAAGACCTTTTAAAAGCCATCAGATAAGATACACAGGAGATGCAACAAGCTGCCAACTATGTTTTGATATAAATACGGAGAATCCAATGCTTGTTTCGATGGGAAATGAATATGCGTTCAAATGCCACCCACCCCTAACTCTCTTCAAGCATTTTTCTCGACTCCTCCATCTCCTACACGTTCTCTGGTGTTTTCCCTTTCAGCTGTAGTACGATTGCTTGCTGCGGGAGAGAGCTTTTGCTTCCGCTTTTGCATCACCGTCGACTATGGTGCCATGACTTTCCTCGGCTGCAGCAGTCGTAACGGTAGTACCTTTACCTTTACCTTCTCCTTCTGCTGCCTGCTTCGTCACGACATGATTGTCCTGCACAACCATATTCGCCCGTCGCACTGACCTCATTCAAACCCCCACTCGCCTTACTCCCCTCCGCAGTAGCGCTCTGGTTTCCCGCCATATCATTGTTACTTGTCTCTATCCCCTTCTCAACACTTCCTTGACTTGCTTGACCGTGCTGATCAGAGCATCGTAAAAGAAAAAGAGACAGTCGCCCAGTCCCTTGCCCGGAACAATTTGCAAAACAACTATGCTGAGCAATGAAGTACTGTGAGCAGTTACTGCTGTGGATTTAGCGCGCTGCGCTGCGCTGCGGCTACCGCATCGCTGTCTTCCGATGATAGGAACTTCATGAGGATATGATAGCGGTCTGTTTGCCAGTAACCCTCGCCGAAGTCCCTAGAATCTTCCTTGATCCACCCCAGCCAGGCCTCGCTGGAATTTTCCAATTGCGACATCTCTAGTCTGAGAGAGTCTGGTATGACCCTGTTGAATTTTTTCGCGTCCGTTTTACTGGTGGGCTGATAGCAAAGCTATGTTATATACGTCGAGCCCAGAAGAAGTCAGGAGGGTAGAGACAGCAACCGAGCAGCCAAATCCACACTAGCTTTGAAGTCACTATATGTTATCTACCACAGATAATTACACTTTATTGGTAAACGACCAGATCAGTGAGAAAAGTATGTCGAGAGGAGGTGTATTGACCAGAGCGCCCAACGTATCATTTGTCATACAGTACGGCGACTCGGGGAGTGACTCTTTTGCGAGCGCTTATTTGAACCCGACATTAGGGTACCGGGAATTTTCAAGTATTCCAACAAGTGATGTTGGACTTCAAACGCATAATCGATGAGAGAGCAGGCCAGGCCAGACCGCAGTGAGACATCGAACATCACCCAGCTAGCCAGCACGCATCCCCACAACAACATTAACGCCGAATGTGCCTCGAACGCCTGCCTGCCTGGCTTGATAACACAGCAATTGTGTAGACATCACATCATCCAGACATACATCCATACTCAAAAGGGCGGGCAACAAAAAGAAGCTCACGCTCTCATCTACGATTTCCAATTTTACAGGGAGTATCCAGAGCAACATAACATAACATAATGTAATATTAAACATCCCTTAAATCACATACAAAACTAACATGGCAATTTTGGAAAGCAAGGAACTATACATACATAGGACCTAGATCTGCAATTACTCGGATCCGGAACACATAACAAGAAAAGAAAAGAAAATAAGAGCACAATCATGCAAATACACGCACTGGAGAAGGTGGCAACAAGATAAGGTCGATGAGACTGGGAAATTTGAAACTTGATTCGAAAGCGTCCGCTCCGACAGCAACCGCAGTTTATTGTAGCTAACATTTATAAGAAGATGGCACTTGCCATTCTTCCACGAACTAACAAGACGGGCTCTGGTAACATTACTTGCGGGTTACCTTTAGTTAGCAAATGAATTACGTACAAAAATCACTCACACACTCTCTCACGCACTCACTCACAAACAGACATGTCAAGCTTCAAGTATATCATATGCATTAAGATTCGTAGCCCCTCAATAAAGTAGACCACTGACCAACCACGCCACGAACGAACCAACGTCGCAATGCAAGAAGTACCCCTCATCCCCTCCCCTTCTCAACTTCTTCCAACCAAAGACACAACAACAACAACCACTATCATAAGAAGTACAAGTCCAAGCAACGCCCATCTTTCTCTCATCCATAACGGGGCATGGCGGGGTAAAAAAGAGATATGCAACAGTAGTAGTAACAGTAATAGTAGCAGTAACCTGAAAAAGAAATTCCAAACCCAGTCTTCTTTTTTGTTCTTTCAACCACGCAATGCATCAAATTATATATGTACTTTCCGGTCTTTTCATCATTAAAACGAAACCCAACATACATTCCATTCCGCGTTTCCAAACTCATTTAATTATCGGCATAACCTTCATACTCATGATGATGAGTGTGGTAATGTTCCTTATTCAAAGACGTCGAGGAATTGCCCCAGCCAGCATTTGATCTGAGTCTTCGTTCCCGTTCGAACTCGCCCCATCTCTTCATGGTGATCTTTGAGCTGTCGAATTCTCCCTCGTATTCAATACCCGCTTTCTTAGTCGTTTCACCCGCAGTCTTGCGAGTATCACCCCAGGAGAAATCGTCGAATTTCCAGAAAGCGTATGTTGGGAGAAGGAAGTTCCAAATTGGAAGCGAAACGAGGTAGATCAACATCCATAGAACATAAGACCATTTGTGCGCTGTTACCACGATCAAGACGGCTGGTAGACCAAGAATGAGACCCAGAAGTACGAGCGGAATGATCTGAACTGGTTTCCGGACAATAGAAATGACGACTATAAAATGATTAGTGATCGTTCAATAAATAGAGGGGTTGTTTGTTACTTACCGACGTAGAAGGTGAAGGCAATGGCAGCTGGTAGGACCAAAGTACTGACAAGATCAATGAAGACCACAAACTGCATACTGAAACAGAAAGTACCGCAAAGATCTCGAACAAGGACCAGTTCCATAAGATTGTGGATAGTACTGTTGATCCATCTACGTCTTTGGGACATAAGAACCCAAAGAGAATCTGGTACTTGAGTTTTGCAGACAGCTTGTGGTACGAAAACCTGCTTACGCTTAGGGAAAGTTCGAAGCATGAGTGTAGAAAGGTATCGATCTTCTCCGAGGAGGAGCAAATTCTTCTTGTGAAGTGTATCCACAACATTCTCAGAGTAATGCTCTACCACATCGGGATTGGCCAAGATAGGAACCCAGTAGTTCTCACCACCCTTTGGAGCCTTGATTCTGTACATGGAGAAACAACCGGGAAGACAGGTAACACCACCGAAAACAGATTCGAAGGACTTGACGGAATGATGGGAAATGAAGTATTCGAAGACCTGGATAGCACTAGTGAAACTGGCTCGTTTATTGGCGATTTTCGTCTCTCCACAAAGACCCATGATTTCAGGATCCTTTACCATGGCCGAAACCATGTGTGTCAAACTGTCCGGGAAAACCTTCGTATCTGCGTCGACCATAAGGACCACTTCGTAGAAGTCGGGAGAAATTCCACTGATTTTCCAGAATCCATTGAAGATTTCGAACTCCAATTCGGTCATACGTTCATCGAACATAACCTTCTGCAAGAAAGACATCAAGATAATTTGACTGTCACGTTTACCTCTGTTACCAGGCTTGCTCTTGGAAGCTTCATCCGGAGTACCACATTTAACGATACACATCATAGGAACCCGAACTTGCTTGTCAGCCGGGATAGTGGAATCGTGTCCATAGTCGTAGAATCCAGCGAAAACCTTAGCCATGTTGTGTCTCTTTGCGCCGTTAGCGACAGCCACATAAGAAAATGCTGGTACCTCGTCTCGTGGAACAGCGAAATCCTTCATCATTCCAAGGACAATATCCGGTGTGGACACTGTTTCTCCTTCACCCTTGATGATACCATCACAGATGACTAGAATGGTCTTATGGCTGTTAGGATAATCGGTGGTCGCGATAGAGTCGAGGGTGGTACGAATACCCAGTGCACCTTCAGAATAAGCAGTAACAAGAAGAATCGCATGGGCCAGAGGATAGCCGAAAGGTTGCCAATCAGCTGGTGGCTGAGGGACGACAGATTCGTGAATAAAGCCCTGAGGCCCAGGTCCTTCAACATCATTTGTACCGTTGTATGGCATATTGTCGTTTCGTAAGATGTTGTTTTGGCTGTTGTTTTGGTTGCGGAGCATGGGATTGGGTGGAATCAATTGAGCTGTAGAGGTTGCGCTTGCCATTGTTGTTGGTTGAGGCCGACCAATACGAGACGATCGATCAGCGGCGGCATAAGGATTAGAGAATCGCGAATGGGTTGGCAGGAAAGCGCTAGTCCTTTTGCTAACTCTATCAGATCCTGATCCGGAACCGATCACAGTGCTGCCAATATCACCTGCCATCCTCGGAGGGGCACGGTAGATATCCTCAGTCCAGTCTTCGATGTGCTGATTACGTTTTTTCGGGTCTGAGGACTGCGAAGTCTTTGCAGCAGCATATTTGGAAGCAATAAACCATTGGAAGATCAAGGCCAAAACAAACTTGACTCCCACAATGGCAAGAATGAATGCCAAAGAGACATAAAGAACGACCTTAGAAGCAATACATCCAACAGTCTCAGTATCGACGCTTCCAACCTTGATGATCTGCTCGAAACATTGAGCGATCCGTTTGTCTTCTGATGACTGAAAGGCATGGGTAATATCCCTGCCACGAACTGCTGCATTGGCGGCGCTGCTCTTGTCGGCAAGGCTGGTGAATCTTGAAGGAACAGAGACCTGGCTGGTATTGAACCATTTTAAAAGGTCCAAATCAAGAACGTTGCCAGAATAGACCATCAAGTTTCTGGAAGAATTTTTGATGTCATCCCAGGTAAAATAAACGTCGCCAGCACTGTCCAAATTGTAGAAAGATGTTCGAGCCTCTCCTTGCAAATGGCATGCATATCCAAGATAATATCCAATAGTATCATTAGGAGAGCTTGAACCATCCTGGTTGAATGTGTGGCATGGAAAATACCACGCAAGATCCTCATTCGAGTTGGTCGGCACATCAGATCCGTCAGCCAGGGTAATGAGCCCTTTACATTTGCCATTGACGTTCTGGAACAGGAAACTTCCATCCTGACCACCGTACTTTTCAGGCAAATCGTATAGAACGTTCGCTCCGGATGTAATACCCATAGCGGCGGGATGATGGGACTTTGACAGGTCATATGCGCGTCCGTGAAAGATCATGTATCCAGAATCAACGTGGTTGACCTGTAACCGTAAGCCTCCACCACCTTTGCAAACAGTCGCTGTGAATCCGAAAGTCAAGAACCCAACGCATGCCATAATCGCCAAGATGATGCTGATCAACCCCATCTTCTCCCTCCATGCTCTCTGTTGCGCTTTCGACCGGAAACCAAAACACTTGAGAATAAAACCAGGACACCAGAATGTTATAATGGCGCAGTAAACATTCCAAAGACTGGGAGGCTTCACAGTGTCGAGCTGCTTTTGTCGTTCTTTTTCCTCCTTGGTCATCTTGTGTGCTCTCTCCCTCTTCAATTTTCCTCCTCGAGATTTCTTAGCAAATCCAGCCTTTTCGTTTGAGGCAAGATCTTCTGGCCCTGCGCCATGGCCGCGAGTAGTTTTTCGAACCGGTGGTGCAATCTCAGATTCCGCCTCGCCGGAACTTCGAAGACCCGATGTCTCTGTGGCTGCACCATCAGTCTCCAAGTCCTCTGAAATCGCGTCGTTCCCGGTTGTCGATGGCAGAACGTCCATGTTCGCAGCATGTTGTCGGTAGTGATAATTGGGATGGTCTCGATCCATTCTGGTGCGCTCTGGACGGATTAAACTTCTCTTTCGTGACACTCCGGTCGCAGGTGTCGTCGTGCGTGACGGCGAAATGGGCTCCCGAGACATTGTTGGAGTGATGGGAGATGCGGTGGAATCTCCGACTGACGATTTTGAAGCTCCTCGTTGGTGTAAAGGTGAGACGGGAGGAAGGGAATAGTATCCAGCTTCTTCATCTTGAGCGTGCGCGCGCCGCGACGAACTTCGATAGTGATGAGATCCGCTGTCAATGGGCCGCCTGGGAGCAGACATAATTCTGTTTGTGGTGATTGATCAGCTCCAAATCATCACACAACGGTAATGAATATGTTCAACGGCAATTACTCCAGCTTCAGCGTGTGCTTAGCAGGAATGGTTTCGTAATAATCAAAAGGTTGGAGGTGGGTTTGTATACCCACAGACGTTGTAACTGAACCACGCCTAGCCGTGGTTCGCTGAGAGGGGCAAGCACAATTATGAAGAATAGGAGGTAGCATACAGTGAGGGTGGTGACCAGTGTGGTCAAAGTTGTTTGTTTGTACGGAGTAAACCGCTGGTAATTATCCCTGTTGTATGGGGTGGGTTGGTTCCTTGGTCGACCACAATAAATCAAGACGAGGTGGCGCTGATGCAGATATCCATGAAAGTCGAAGGTAAGTACAAATGCAGCGAAAGCGAAGGTATTAACGAAACGCGATGTGAAGGTCTCGAATATGTGCGATGGCGAAGGGAGACGGGCGGTCAGTTTTTTTGGTTGAGTATTTCGACCAGCGGATGTCTTTGGGGAAGAGCGACTGCGAATCTTCAAGGGGACAGTGACAATGAGTTCGTATTCTTTCCTACGGAGTATTCTTTCCTTTTTCCTCTAACCTTGGAAGCGCGAAACGAATGATAATGATGGATTATTAGCTGTGTTCATAAGGCAACACGAAGGATGAGATTTAGTTTGTTAACGATGGACGCAAAGATGATGGACGCAAATACAAGCGATGGGAATGAGGACGAGGGAGAAAAGTAACGAGTGAATGACTCTACGAAGTGCCCCTTGATGTTTACAAAGTAGAGCTTTGCAAGCTGGTGGGTTGTGGATGGTGGATGGTGGATGTGGATGTGGATGTGGATGTGGATGTGGATGTGGATGTGGATGTGGATG
>JAJCXA010000145.1:0-87284 GCA_026770245.1 Clarireedia aff. paspali H2
ATACTCAATACTCAATACTCAATACTCAATACTCAATACTCAATACTCAATACTCGATACTTCAATACTCACCACCCATACTCAATACTCGATACTCGATACTTCAATACTCACCACCCATACTCAATACTCAATACTCAATACTCAATACTCAATACTCACTACTCACTACCCACTACCCACTACCCACTACCCACTACCCATTACCCACTACCCACTACCCAACTACCCACTACTCACTACGCACTACTCATTCGTTATTTACTACTACAACGACGATCACACGTACTACACCCATTTTTGTTGTCATTGCAGTGATCCTCCTATCCTATCCTATTCTCATCAACCACCATCGACATCCACAATCCCATCTATCCAACCCATCATCTATTTTCTAACCCACCATCGTTTGTGGAGAGCCGAGGAGGGGGGGTACGTACCGCTGGGCAGGAAAATCATCTGAACTCCACCCAGATTTTTTTTTATCGAAAATCCTTAAAAATTTGAGTCAAAAAAGACGGCCCGATATATTTTTGGATTTCTGTTTCTCTTATTCTATTTTCGAAAAGATGCCACTCTCAAGACGTCTCTCTCTGTTATTTTCCTCATCTTCACCTTCCTCCACCGTAACGACGACGACAACGGCAACAAAGACCACAACTACGACCACGAATACGACCACAGGCCCTTCGCGAAGGAAGGATATGCATACACTGAGCATCGCTACTTCCTTTGAACCTTCACTTTCATCATTGGACGAATCAAGTCAAAATACCATCGACACTACCACTTCGGACAAATCACCGATATCTTCGACGTCGACGGCGATTACTTCTTCGCCTAATACGAGGAGACCGAGGAGGAAAACGATCCGAAGAATTTTAAATAGGTTGCGATCTGCTTCCGAGTCGAGCAAAAATCCGGCTGATTCTCCCACCTCACCAAAAGATAGGAATGCCGTCGGATCACTCAAGCGCAGGAGCGCGTCCGATATTCTCGAGCAAACATGTGAACGACTGTCCAATGGAACAAAAGAACCGATAGATTTTGCTGCAATCCATATCCCCCTCCCTGATAACGTTTCCTCCCGCTGCAGCCCCACCACTCTCCCGGAACCAACTGTTGAATGCGGTGACTCGGGTTACTACTCTATTGCCCCCTCAGCCCAAATATCCCGCACCCCCTCCGCAGCCCCCACACCCAGTACGCTGTCTCTCGACTTGACTCTTTCTCTCCCCCCACACACACTCGCTTTAATACAACGCTTAAATCGCTGTACGCAATTTCTGGAATACCAGGAAATGCTTACAACCCGTTTTTCGACCAATCTGGCGTTTTTGTTTGGGAAAAAAGAAGTCGCCGTAGTGAAGACGCGCAAGCTTAGTGATGATACGAAGGAATTACTGATCATTACTCTTACGAAATTGAGGGAGTTGGTGGGAAAGACGATGGTGCACAAGACGATTCTTTGTAGAAGGAGTAGAGGCGTGGTTGGTGAAGTAATTGAGGACTTAATAGGGAAGGAGAAAGAAAGGAGGGATTCGGGCGTGGAAACATCGGTTACGGCTCCTAGTACGACTGTACCGTCTTCCAATCCGGAAAACGAAATCAAAGTGCAGGAATCGAAGTTCAAGCAAGGGCTGCAAGTTCTCCGGGGGGATCTGGTGATGCAAAAGCGCTTGGATGAGGTGCTGAGAGCGGGAATTCTAGGGTCGTGTGGAGATGAGAGGTTGATGATGGGGTTGCCATCGAGAAGTGAGAGGTTATGTTTGAGGAGGTTTGTGGGGTTTGTAGAGGGAAGGGTCGGGGAATTAGGGGTTGCGTATTCGAGAGTTGAGAGGGTCGTTGGGGGATTGGAGAAGATGGAGGAAGGGGAGTGAGGAGAAGTGAGGTTGAGATGAAAGGGAAGTGTTCTATTGCTTTGAGGGCAATTGTTCTAAAGCGTTCAGGAGCAAGGCTCAACGCTTGTGGGAGGACTTGTCGAGCATGGGGATTTTGTGTGAGATATTTGTAACCACACGGGATGCTGGAATGCCAGCTGCTTTACTCGGCTTGCTCGACAGCCACATTTGGACGGATCTTGGAGGGCAGAGGAAACTTAGGCGCCGCAGGTGCTTTAGAAACATCTCTCAAATGGCAGTCAAGAGGGGGAGGGTGTGGGGTGCTTGCGCCCAGTGTCTTTCACATCAAACCGGACCGGTTCTGGCAGGCTAATAACAATTACGTAATGAAAATCGAAGGCAGTTTCG
The DNA here is from genome assembly GCA_026770245.1 of Clarireedia aff. paspali H2. Taxonomy (NCBI): domain Eukaryota; kingdom Fungi; phylum Ascomycota; class Leotiomycetes; order Helotiales; family Rutstroemiaceae; genus Clarireedia; species Clarireedia aff. paspali H2. The sequence continues at coordinate 2,250 of JAJCXA010000145.1, forward strand.
CCGAATTTTCTATCTTGTGGGATAGGCATATGGGGATACGAGGCGGTATCTTGATATTCTTTGTTGTTCTATTCTTGTCTTCATTGGTGTTTGGTGTTTGGTTTGTTGGGTGGGCAACAAGCCGGAGGATATGGCTATTATTTTATGTTATGGATAGGTGGGTAGATAGATGAGTGGAGGGATAAAGGGACGAATAAGGTGGCTAATCTGGCGTTTGAGGCGATTGTGGGCTTGGGATGGTTTGGGTTGGATTAAATTGGGCTGGATTGCTGAGAGAGGGCACGGTATCGGGGAGCTGGGAGGGAGTTTGGTGGTGAAATAGATGCCTGTGAGGGGGATGGCAGAGGATGGGAGCAGAAATAGATGAATGGTGTACAGATGGATAGATACTGAGCCAGGCAATATGCGTAGCATTCAATTACCGTAGCATGGCCCTGGGCTGGAGTATAGATATATCGTATAATGTAGATGGAGCACCAATCGAACAGAACTGTGAGTTGTTGAAATAATTTGTTTGTCTGGTTCATGCATGCATAAAGAGTATAAAGTAGGGGCTTCTTCCATCTTGGGGGAACTGTGGTAGGAGTAGTGATGTAGAATGACACGGAACTAGAGGAGAAGGCAGTATTGGATGTCGTAGTAGGCAAGTAAGTCACTTAAGCAAAAGATATGGCGGCAGAGATGGTCGGATAGCGCTACTAGATGCGCTGATGAAGATGGCTGTTACTTTAAGATACGCACCATTCCATCTAGCTCGCTATTCTCATACAATTGTAAGTAAGGCCTTGGAGCTGCAATGATAGTTTCTCTTGGTTGCTAACATAATCAACTTCTATTCCATCGCGTAGCATCGGACCGTCGATATTTCGTTCTTTACTGCTCCCAGTGCAGTTGGCTTTCGTCCTGAAAATCCCTGCTGAAGTCAACGGTTATGTTTGGGGGGGGAAGAATGATTCAATGTGGGATGTCGGGAGCATCAACACAACAGCCAACCAATTTACTTGACACGGCTCAACAACGCATGCATGAAGGGCGTGCTGCATGTTTCTAGACTGTCTTATGTTTGACGTTGTGGGTTGAGAGCACTTGCTTCTGAGATTGTTCTGAATTTTGCGGGAAACATGCTGCATTCTGTCCCAAACTCTTTTTGCCCGAGTAGCATGCATTTTGAAGTGATCCAGTGGCTAGGAGAGACAAGGTATTTGGACATTACTGGACAGATTAACTAGACCCTTGAGTGCCAACTACTTGCTGTCTCACCAGGGAAATATTGTGGGGAAATCGCTTCTGCCACTCGAGAGAATACCGACGCGCTGGATATGGACCCGAGATGATGGTTGGACGAGAGCAGCTCCTTGTCGTTTGTTGCATCCGATCAAGGGTCTCTCGCTTGCCCTCAACAAGTTGGGAATCACCCAGATCCACATCCACTACGTACCGTCTGACAGTGCTGCCGTGGGAGACTTGGCATGAGCCGAGAAAATTTTCAGCTCTGGATCTTCGGGTCCGTCCTTGACTTAAGTTAAGCACTAACTCGTATCTTGTTGACAGGACAGAAGTAGGTCAGTGCCGGGTCTTCAGTCGGCAAAGCCCGCTCGCTGCTGCGGTCGGTCGGATATCGGTGAGGTAATGATACGAAAAGAGTAGTGACCAGTGCGCTTGCCTTATTTGAGGATCCTGAAAGCTTGCGAGATGATGGGACGATAGTGGTGAACGTCGGTGTCTTGGATCTCGGAGGGTAAGTGTTCCAGGCTATACGCGAGGCATTTATATGCTAGACGAGCGAGGTCAGTGTTGCGGAAGCCTAAATCAACACCTTAAACATCAACCCTGAACACTAATATTTTGGGTTGGTATTTTACTAATGTTTCCTTTTTCCTTTTTTCTTTTTTCTTCTTCTCTCTACAAAGAACTTTCTTCTAGAAGATTTCCCTTTGATTCATCGAAGCTATTGAATTTCAAGCTTCGTCAGTGTCAGCGGCACACAATCCTTGGGTGAATCTGTCTGACTCCTGACGGGACACACCATTGTACGAAGTACAAAGGACTTTCAACAAGAATAAGGACTCGGAGATATCGCATATAGCGCACACCGACCGCGTTATGTCCTGAAACATATAGATTGTCATAAGTATTGACAGATGTCCTTGCATAATGCGGAATGAAATCGATCCTACAGACAGTATCGGTGAAAGGAGACAGATTGAGGATCGCGACAAAAAGCTTTGGAAGAGTAGCGGTGGTCTGCCCTCAGGACTATCCAAATCTAGAACTAGGGGCCGACCAGCTCATTTTTACATGTTTCAAAGCCAATGACATGTAAAGCAGCTTCTGCAAGGCGGCTTCCTGCGATCCTGCATTTGTACTTGTATTTCGTGATGCTGTGGGCGGGGAAGAACTCCCCCGAATCTCATCATCTGGTGGGAAATATTCGAGGTATTGAGGCACCCCACGCATTTCTCAGGGAAAGCCCGCGAACATCTTATCAATTTTCCCGACTGGAGTGCCTCTTCTTTATCGCAAACTCGAGATCCACAGAACAAGTTGTGAGTTTTTTTTTTTGGATGGTTGTCATGGACACTTGCATATGCAACCGTCAGGGGTTTCTGGCCCGGGTACGGATGCTAATTGGGTAGCGCGTCCAAGACCCAGTTGATTTACGAACGAATGCTGCAATAAGTGTTGCTGATTCGTCAATGTGAGGCTCAGCTCGTTCCTGAGGATGTCAGGGATTGGAAGGCTGTGTCACGACGACCACAAGCTAGTGCGCCATCCTGACGACCATATTTCTGACGAAGCTGATGTCGCATTCCCTATTGAACAATTGTTGAGATACGGTAGCACTGCAGAGAAAACGCAGCTTGATGTCATGGATCCTGCGTCAGTCATCGGCGTTGCTGCTTCAGCTATTCAGATTGCGGGATTCATCGGCTCGACAATTCAAAGCCTCCACACATTGAGGGGAAAGTTCAAAGATGCCGACCTTACGATTCGTCTGATCATTGGCAAACTCTCGACTATCAAAGCAGCAATCTTCCAGATTCGGGACTGGGCCGAATTCAATTCAGATGACTCGCCCAAGGAAAAGCAATTCATGAATGGGCTGCACGTTGCGCTGGATGGATGCCAGGCAGCAATTGATGTCCTTGCAGAAGAAGTCAAAGATCTTGCAGCAGCGTCGAAAACACAAGAGAGTGGGGATTTTCTACAACTGGGGTTCAAAGCAAGAGTTACGGCGGTGTGGAGTGAAGACACGATGAAAGCACACGAAGACCGTTTACACGGACAGGTTCAAGCTCTGCAGCTTCTACTTATGGCTGGACAATGGTACGCGTCTGGATTTCAGAATCATATACACCCACTAACAGATATTTCTTTATAGCCGAGATGCAGGGGCACAAAGATCACTGCTCTCACTCAAGGAGAACGAGAGATTGATACAGAAAATCGCCGATGACACGAAGACTCTTCGCGAATCCCAAAGCTCAGTAGCCTCTCAAGCTACAAGGAGCGTACGCCATTCAGCGACAGCCTCAATAGTTGGGGGAGTTGTATTCGACTTCGACAATACCTTGGAATCGTTGGAATTATATAATGGCATAAGCACATTCCCCAGTCGAAGTAACCCTGGTGGAAATTCGAACACAACATTCACGATGCGCGGTGCGTTAGCAGGGGATTCGGTTTCAAGTAATGATGAAGGTTATGAAACAGGGATATCGCTGAATGATCCTCGATCTTCAACTACATCGGATGTACTGCCGGAGGTGGTTGATTTTGATATCTACAAGAGTCGTGGTGTCGCCTCAAAACCCGGTAAACCAGAACCTGTGGTTCAACGGTGGCTTTCAACCTCTTCATCAGGGGACTCGGCACAGAAGGATAAGGGTCTTGTGACTAATAAAAAAAGATTTTGGTCTGGACGACTCGGACGACTGAACACTCTTAGTGCGACAAGTGTCTTATCAAGCTCCGACCGACAAAAGGCCGCGAGCCCTAGTACATCGTTCAGCTTGAGAAACAAACGAACCTCAGGCTCCAAGCTCAATCAGAGCATTGATTTTGGCTCACTCAATGGGCTCCAGACGCCAGCAATTGTACGCGCTGCCCAGGCGGGATCAGGAGTTGAGATACAGGCACTGCTATCCAATGGCCACGATATTGAGGCGAAGCATGGTCCTACTGGAAGAACCGCTCTCGCAGTGGCTGCACACTGTGGCAACACCGACCTAGTCGATCTACTCCTCTTCGCTAACGCGAATGCGAATGTCCGCGATATAGGTTCCTGTACGCCCTTACATTTAGCAACTTCGAGAGATCATTTTGCAGCCATACAGTTGCTTCTCGACGAGGGAGCCGATATTGAAGCTAAGGATGGAAACGGACGGACACCATTATGGACGGCTGCGCGTGCAGGACATGCCAAATCGGTCGAAGTCTTGGTGAAAAGAGGCGCAAAGGTTAATGCGCGCGCAAACGACCAATGTACGGCGCTACATGTGGCAGCAAAGAACGGAGACGTCCCCATCATCGACCTGCTATATCGTGCTGGATCTGATGTCGAGGCGAGAGATAGCCGGTTCATGACTGCTTTGCACCATGCATGTGAGAATGGGCAGCTATCTGTGGTCGATTATCTCCTCCAAAAGGGAGCATCCATCGACGCTCCTGGGAATGACTCAAAGTCCCCGTTACACTTCGCAGCGGCAAAGGGTCATTTGGGTGTTGTTCAATTTCTCTTCAAGAAGAAACCAAATTCTAGATTCACTTCCCAGAACAGCTCTAATCCTTTGCATCTGGCGGCTCGAAATGGTCATGTTGAGGTTGTCAATTTCTTAGTTGAATCAAAATTCTCACTGGATCATGGCGACAGCCAAGGCTTGACCCCACTCCATCTTGCAGTTATCAGACAGCACTTTGACGTTGTGGAACTACTGCTCAGAAGGAATCACATTCTGCTACAGAAACATTGTAAACAAGGACGAACACCTTTACATTATGCATGTGGGTCTGATAGTGCTGACATAGTAAGTCTTCTGCTAAACGCCGGGGCGAATGCCGAAGAGGAGGTATTGGGCGAGAAAAGACGACCCATACACATTGCTGCTGCGCGAGGATCTGTTCGGGTTGTGGAAATCTTAATCAAGAAGAATATTGCAATAAGTACAAGAGATGCAGATGGTGATCGACCGCTCGGCATTGCGTGCCGCCATGGTCATGTAAAGATTGTGGAGAAACTGCTTGCGTGCAACGAGCCTTTGAGGATGCGCATCCACGATCGGCCGAACAAAGATTCGCCACTCTGCATCGCTGCGAAAGCAGGTCACCTGCCTGTTGTTCAGCTACTCATCCAGAAGGGCGCGTCGATCAAGGAGAGGGACGAGTTTGGCTACATCCCGATTCGTTACGCAGCATACTATGGACACCCGGAAGTATTGGAAGCTCTCATGCAGGCAGGAGCCGAGCTTTACGACGAAGGAGAGGACTCCCATGGGTGGGGTTTCCTGTTGATGCCAGCGACTATCGGGTTCTCAGACTCAACTGACATCTCCGAAGAGCGCAAAGACCGCGTTCGTCAGCTCCTTGCGGAAATGGAACGACGGCATTATGAGAGCGGTCTCTCTCCAAATTCAACCAAATATCGACCGGGTCCATTTATTCCCAGACAAGAGCTCGCAGCTCGGGAAATGGATGGCGCAGCTGCTCGAGTGGAATTGCCTACAGTAAATAACAAACCCGATAAAAAACTCCGCAAACTACCAGATCTTTCCCGACTTTCCATCTCCTCTCAGAAGCAACATCCAATGAGACCAAAGAGATACAGCAACTCATCACAACCTGCCTCTGCCGCCACGTCTCGGAGCGCGTCTCCTTCAACGGTAACTGCTAGTGGTACATCATCGCGTCATGCATCCCCAGTCAGCCCCCCGCGCGGATCCCCGGGATCGGGTCTTCCGATGCATCCGGCTGATGCCGCGGCGTTGATTCAGCAGCGCCAGGCGGAGATAGAACGGTTGCAGCGGTATTTGGTGACGGAACCGAATATAAGTAGAACGTCGGATCCTGTGCCGGAGAACAGGAATGAGGTGTATGAGTTAGCGTGAGATGAGATGGGACGAAAGGAGATGAGTTGAGATGAGGGAAGATAAGATCAGAGGAAGAGGAGGAGATGAGATGAAATGTGATGTAATGTGATGAGATGAGATACCCCCGTTTTGTATGTAGCTTATTTTTTTTGGACACTGTGAGGTCGGCGTCTACAGATGGATTTGGAGGATATCATACCTAGAGCTCAAAATTCCAAAGCAGCTGCTGGGCTTGCGATTATAATGGAATGGAAAAGTATGGATGGATAGATAAATGGAGACGGAGTTGAAGATGAAGGATTTGATTGCTGGCTACATGGTCCTTGGATAGGCTGAGGTGCGTGGATATGTTAAGTTCCGTCTTCCAGATACCTAAGAAGCACATAAAAAAAGATTAGCACTGTGTATCTCATGATATGATATTGGTATATGCTGAGGGTGATTGAGATCTGACGTTACTGCTGGTTATGCACGTGATATTAGATGAAGTTGATTCTTTGTAAGTTAGTAAATTGGATATGTAAAAGTCTACGCGGGACAGATTTCGCATTACCCACCCATATCTACAACAGAGAGACTCACTTAATCAACCCCCTTTCAAAAACAACCAAATCCAAAGCATCGTATATCGGCTATATTCATAAGCTAGAAAACCCTGAGCCCGGCTATAGTGTCGCAAATGCACAGCTGTGTACTGCAATTCAACTTTACTACAGTATCCAAACCCACGTTCTTATCAGTCAGTCCAATGGAGATGCCCGACTGCGTTTGTGGCGCCCGCATGACTGTCAAGGGTCGTCGCCCATTTCCGGCATCCATTGGTGCAAGAAGGTGAAGTTGCAATATTATGTTACAGTACAATGGCTTCCGGTTCTTCTGGGGTAAATTCCGCTTGCTGTCTCTTTTCGCTGAGGCTGAGCCACGACTTTGGAGAGGCGAAGTTGGGTGTTCGACGAAACAACGCCTCTCGAAACACAGCCTCCGCCATTACATTGAGGGTGAAGAAGCACTGATATGATATACTGCCATCCCATCGTCGAAGTTTGAAGTGGTCCACTTTCCGAACTGTTTGACTCTGTTCAGATAATTATGAGGTTAGTTCAGTAAGATAGATGCACTTTCAGCCACGCTAACTGCGAGGGACAGCATTCAGCTACCGAAAATCGCTCTTGGAACATCACTAGAGCTTGAAGCCGCATTTACTGAGGCCAAGAAAAACTTCCTTGATTCATTAACAGTCGAGGAGCAGGCTGCATTGTCAGGTTGCTCATCAGCGCAACTTTTACTCGATGAAGTGAAGAAATTCGAAGTTATCGCGAAGTCGAAGCAGCGCGGACTACGCTTTGCTCAGAAGATTAAGCAGTTGGGCGACAGTTTAGGCCCCTACTTTTCGATCATTGAGATTTTCTGTGGTGCTCATCCTGAGTATGCCAATTTCGTGTGGGGCGCTCTGCGTCTCATTCTTCAGGTACATACCCACCCATTATCAAATACCGGTTCATAATTTGCTCATTGTTGTTGCGAAGCTCGCCAGCAACTTTGCAACATTTTTCGAGAAACTTTGCGAGACAATTCGGAGGCTGTCATTGGCACTTCTGCAGTTCGAAGATGTCTTCAAGTCTCTGAATTCTGGACTACAAAGGCCACTGCCGAACCGAGTACAGAAGTTGATGGCCTTAATCTATACGGACCTCTTTCAGTTCTTCCAGGCGGTGGCTAGAGTTTTTTCGAATAAGAAAGGAAGTAAGTACTGGCTTGCTCGTTGCGTGCTCGGCCCTGGTATTAATTACTGTTGAAGAGCTTAAGAGAACACCGGTGGTTATCGGTGACCTACTATGGAAGCCTTTCGATGCACGCTTCGAGGAGATCTTGGAGCGAATGAGGTTTCATAAAAAGACCCTGATAGATGAAGTAAACTCGTTATTACTTGGCAATGTTCAGCAGATGCTGCAGGATCAAACTCGGGTTGGTGAGAAAACAAACGACGAGGTGCTCAAAATTAGTTCACAGATCTCTTCTTTAGAGGTTAAGTATGATAAAGACAGAAGAGGTACAGTACATATCTCAGAGCCTGCAACCTGCTCACTGACCATTATTCCCGTATAGAACTGTTTTGTGCGTCTGTTTTGCGGTGGCTTGCCCCACCGCAGTTCACTACCCCCTTCGAACAGGCGCAAGATGCTAGAGAGATGGGCACAGCCGAGTGGTTGTTTGAAGAACCGAAGTTCGAAAAATGGCGAGAAGACACCTGTGGTTCTGTTATTTTGGCGGAGGGAAACCCTGGTTGGGGTAAAACTGTGCTTGCCGCATCTGCAGTCGAAGAGCTTCGCAACGGCCAGCAACTGAACTCACATACGGTACCAATAGTCTGCTATTACTTCTTCTACCAAGACAAGGACCGGAAAGCTTCTCGCATTGGCGCATATCGTGCAATTGCTACTCAGATCTTCCAGCAATGCAATCAGTTTAATGATATTTACGATATCTACGCCCTTGCGAACGATGAGGTAAGAACTACGGCTTCAGAGCATGAGCTACTCGACCTCCTGAGGATAACAATTCCTCGACTGGCAGATGTATATTTCGTATTTGACAGCATCGATGAGTGTAGCGACAACGCGAAATTTCTCAGCGAGCTTGGCAATATCACTGCGTCATCCAATCTGAAGACGATCCTCTTCAGTCGACCAAATGTCGCGTATTTGAGACGATGTATTCGAGAAGAGCATAATATTCGTATGTCTCGAGAGACGCTTGACAAAGATATTGCAGTACTTTTGGACAGCGAGCTACAAGCCCTCCAAGACTCCTCACTACTACCTCTTGATTATGATTTGGAGTCTGCTCGAGATATTTTATTGCAACGCGCTGAGGGAATGTTTCTTTGGGCGCGATTAATGATGTGTTATCTAAACTCGGTGGCCCTTACAAGACAAAATCGGATAGATGAAATATCAAGCTCTACCCCAGAGCGGCTTGAGGATATGTATTTGAAGATCTTCGATCATATAAAATCCATGGATCCTGCTAGTCGAGAGCTTGCCAGTCGAGTCTTTATGTGGGTGGGTTACGGGAAATCGTCACTGAAGTCGGAGCAGATCAAGGAGGTCGTTTGGGGATTACAGTCTAAAGGTGTTGCTCCTGATCAGTTGGACGACATTGATCATGCAATTATCGTATCTTGTTGCGGCCTGATAGAAAAGCGGGTAGACAGTAATCTCCGTTTTATACACCTCACTGCTCGAGACTTTATTCTCTCTCCCAGTCTCCATTTGGAGAATGGTGCCGGTTTCGTTCCTTTGAACAGTGAAGCTGCGTCTGAGATGTCGCAGAAATGTATACAGTATCTTCGATCTTCGGTACCAGCTAGGCCACTGGGCGGGGAAATTCATAAGTCTTCATCAGAGGATGAACTTCGACGTCGACATCCGTTTCTGGAATACGCAATTTGTCACTGGGCTGAGCATTCCACAGAAGCACTTTCAAATTCTGTCTTTTCATCCGCTTCGAGCTTAAGTTACGATCAACTTGAGGAGCTTGGCGATGCTCTGGAAGAGATACTGAAATTGAATCTCAGCCTGATGGTTTGGATTGAGGCAACATACACTTATGACAGATCCTCATCGCTTCTAACAACAAGTGAACTAGCGGATACACTAGCAAATTTACTCAACCTTCAACACCGTTCCTTCCCCGCTAGCATTCAAAGGTCTTCAAAGGAGATGAAGGATCTTGCAGTAGACCTCAAAGTGTTACGCGACAACTGGGAACATACCTTGCTAGCACGACCGCATGAGATTTGGAACGATGTTACAGTCTTCACTCCAAGTCGCTTTTTTGTCAGCTCATCCGCTGCAACTATTACTTACTTTGCTTCGGATAGCCTGGCCGATGATAACTGCGGAGTCGAGCCTTTATTTTCGACCTCATCTAACTCTTCTGACGCCCAGTTGATTTCAAACCTCAATATTTGGCCATCAAGGTATGCTCCAGAAAATTCCGAGAGGGTTTGACGGCTAATTACTTGGAACAGGTCCTTTGCAGAATTTTGGAAAGCACCAGGTTGGCAAGATGGGCTGGATTCCTTGACTTATAACCGTCTTAACCAGCTGCAGGCTATGTGTGTTGGCTGGAAAGTTCAATATGAGATTTTTGACATCCAAGGCCAAGCGCAATGCAAAGTGTGCATTCTCTTGGATGCCGAAGAAGTCTGTCTACTACTAAGGCAGAGCCTACGGAAATCAATTGGAAGATGGTCTCTGACATTTCCTATGTCGATATCCAAAGATCTTAGTATCATAATTGTGCTAAGGACCGTGTTTCAATTCGACCTTGGAACCATGAAGGATCCAATACCATATAGTTCCATCGTCGTACCTTTGCAGACATCTAATTGGTCCCCAACACAGCCATACTTCACATACACATTCTCGTATGATTGGCTCATTAGCTTTGATTCGAAATACATTGTCTATCACAGCTTTGATAGAGGCCCCAATCCGGATTCACAACGCATTAGGGTCTTTCGTATTACTACCCAAACTGATTTTGGCATACATGATGTATGCACAGTACATCTATCTGGTGTAGATCCTGCCTATCCTATCTTATGTGCCCTTCATCCACAAAGACCATTCTTGATTTTCGCCGCCAATGAAGCTATTTGGGGGGCTTATCTTGAGAGAGGCAAGTTTCCCAGGTTTGACTTTTAGTCATGGGATGTTCTAACGAGCCACAGGAGGCGAGGTTATCAAACTCATAGACACCGAACATGGCAGATTTATAAGAAGCGGTTTCATAGATGAGATCGGGGGTGGTCCGGAAGGAATCGGTTTCTCGGCGTGCGGATTCTTCTTCACGGTGCAACATCGATCCGAATGGCCTAGGATATATCCTTTACGGCTGCCTGAACATCTCCATGGTGGTGCGGTAGGGACATCAGTTCCTGAAGTTGCTATCGGCGACGCTTTCAACAACAGAAAAAGGAAAACAATGATCTGTGCACACGAACCTGACGACCCTTCATCTCTTCTAATAGCTAAAATACCGAAGATCATGAGTGCAGAGTCTGTGGTAGTGGGTCAACAGAAGTGTTTGTCCGACGGTCACGATTCTATCTTGCTCTCGCACATGCCTGTGCCTCAAAGCATCGATCTGGTCATGCAGAGCGGAGATTCAGGTGCGACAGCCTTATCACTCGCAAGATTCCCCAATCAAATTGACATTAGTCACACGAAATCGACTGTTCTATGGCCATCAAACCAAAGCGACTCGCTCCAGGTCATCCTTACCCAGCCCCCGAAAATATCATACAGTTCAGATGAGATTAATGCTTCGCCCTTCTTACCAGCTGTCCTGAGCCGAGATCCGCGATCGATCGCCCCTCCCCGGAGTTTCAGGAATGCTGCGAGATATATTAATCCAAGACTCCAGTTAGAAAAAGTGAAAACAATCACTCAGCTGAGGGAGCTTGGAGTATGATCCAATAAGTCGGCTTGTGGGTCTTCGGAACGAGTGGCTCAAGCTAGTTGAGGGTGCTCGTGATACTCAGTCAAGAGAGAATTCAGGTATTTTTTGTCTGGTTCGTATGATTCGGGCGCAAGAGGTAAAGTATGACGAAAGTAGTATCTCGACAATGGCTCGGACGAATGTGCCGAAATGATTGTCACACACATTTGTGGGCCCTCCGGGGGGTTAGTTAAACTTAGCTTATGAATTACGTCCGTGTGTACAACAATCAATCGAGATTCGGGGATTTTTGGGGGATTTTTTGGGATGTTTTTGGATGTTTTTGGATGTTTTTTGAATCTTTTTGGAGACACTACCCTAAGAACAGTGTCTGCGGTTTTCTGTTGCTCAGTTGGAGCATTGCTCTGCTCGAAATGCTTTCCTTAGGAACTGACGACTACGCATCGTTGGGCGGCGATTATATTGTGGCTAATGAGCTACTCGTATGACGACCCCTGATGTGGTGCTCTGATCCTCTAGTGCCCGCTCGGTTCCTCTAGTGCCCGCTCTACTGTATAGGGGTCCACCGAAACAAGCTCATACCGTTTCTCAGAATCGCATGATTTATCGCACGATTTCCTCACATTTCCGAATAAGTGTGGCTACCAGTGGCTACCAGTGGCTACTATACCCCCCCAAGAACAAAGGCTAATTTTTACGTGGCAAGACGCAGAAAAAAATAACCTTTGTTCTGGGGGGTATTAGGATTGCCAACGAATTCATTTTACTTACTGATGAACAAGCCTTCGAAGGTGGCTTTTTTTGACGTGTTGTTCCGGTCAAATGACGGCTCGCTGCAAACTTTGCTCCGGATGGCTCCTGATAGTGAGGTAGGTTGCGGGAGGAACTGCCGGGGAAAGGCGATATTCGGTAGATTGAGCCGAAAGAGAGGGACGTCAAAAGGATTTGCTTCCCTACGTTGAGATGCTCTATTATTCTTCCTTTGCTATCTGCTTACCAGTTTTTGCGTTTGATAAATTTCACATCTTATTTGCGCTCTGATAATGTCTGCCACGGATACAACCAAGAAGCTTCGAGTCATCATCATCGGCGGTGGATTGAGTGGCCTGACATTGGGACAACTTCTTACAGATGCACCAAATGTCAAAGTCACGCTCTACGAACGCAGTCGAGGGCCCGTTGATCGTCTTTCAGGTTATCGGGTTATGCTGTCGTCCTTCGTCCTGCGCAATCTAAAAGGGAAACTACAACACGATGTATGGAAGGAGATTGCGCCGAGTATTGGCGCACAGCCGGTTGGTGGCCAGGAGATGTGCTTTGTAAAGAGTAATGGCGATCCGATATTCACTTGGCTACCGGAGGAAATACAAGATCAGTTTTCCGTTTCGAGATGGCGACTACGGGAGGGTCTTCTACATTGGAGTGAGGGATTTGCACAGTTTGGGAAAAAGTTCGACAGATATGAGAAATTGCCGTCTGGGGAAGTGAGAGTGCATTTCGCGGATGGTTCAACAGATGAATGTGACTTGCTGGTTGGGGCAGATGGAATCAATTCGAGAGTCAGGAAGCAAATGTTTCCCGAAACAAGGATACAACCGACGGACGTGGCGGTGATTTATTTCAAGATTCCTCTGACGCGAGAAACATTTCGACTGGCTGGGTCGAATAGTGGCATTATGGTATGTTGGAATTGCATCCATGTAAAGCATTCAAGACTAATCAGACCACAGGCTTTCTGTCCTGGCAACCAAAATATCATCGTTCATTCATGGCAGAACCCTGTCAAACCTTGGGCAACAGCGTATACCGAAGACGAGATCGATCCTTCGGAATCATTTATCATGTATGGGTACGGCAGTTCTATTAGTTCATTCATCAATAAATCCAAACGACCTGAAGACTTCACACCCGAGGAATTGAAAGCGGAGGTGATTGCGCGCGCTAAAACAGATCGAAATATTCATCCTAATTTTCACCAACTCGCTGAGATGTGTCTAACGAAGACGGCTTATCTGCATATGGAAAAGAAATGCGATTCGGTGAAACCATGGGATTCGACGAATGTGACTTTGATCGGGGATGCGGTTTTCAAGTATGCTGCCGATGTTGCTTCCTTTGCATTCCTTCCTGAAATGACTAACAACTCTCTAGCATTATGACCACCCTTGGAAAAGGCGCCAATTGCGCTCTTCTGGATGCAGTTTCACTCGCCGAAACTCTTTCACCACCAGTCACCCCACCCGGCACATCGCAAGGTTCTCATGTTCAATCCTACCCGCCAAAGCCACGACAAGTACCCCTCCCACCAACTCTCAGCCTCCGCCCCGCCCTCCGCACCTACGCCGCCGACAACGTAAAACGCCGCCATCGGGAACGCCAACGCAGCGCCTTCCTCCAAAACCTAATGTATTTCGGCGACAACAAATTCAAAGAATACTGCCGAGAACGTGTTCTTCGCAGTGCACTAGGGTGGGTCGAAGGAGCAAAGGGCAGAAATAAAGAATGGTATATTGCAAATGCAAAGGGGGAGACGAGGGATGTAGGCGGTTTGATCATGGATCCGGATTTGTTCGAGGAGAGGAATGAGGATGTCCGATTGCAATCGAAAGAGGAAGGGGATGATTCGAGTATGGAGAGGGAGAGTTTTCTAGAAAGGGGGTGGGGCTTGGTGAAGCTTGCGGAGCTGGATTCGGAGTGCGTTAGTTTGGAGTCGGGGGTTACTGATGAGACGGAGGGGACGAGGAGTTCGGCTTCGGGATCTATGAGGCTGAGGCAAGATCCGAGGAAAGCTAAGTCGGTGGGTGTAGCTTTGTAGATCTGTGGATATACATAAAGACGGTTGGGCAGGTAGTATAGGACACACAGGACATACTCGGATGGCATAGAATGGTTGGGGCATTGGCATATATGGGATTGGAGTCTTGGATTGAAATTAAGGTATGCATGCCACTTTATCAATAACAATACAATAATAAAACAATACAATACCACTAGATTGTCGTTTTCAAACACTCATGCAAGTCTATACCGTGGATCTGATTGGCTGTTTTCCAGCTCCAAAGTTTTTGAAAAGTGAATATCACCCGTAGTGACTATACAAAAGAGATGAGCCAATCTGCCTCAACAACTACCCATACAAATCTGCCGCACCATTTTCTACAGATTACAGCTAATTCTTCGTTCTCCCAACTTCTCCCCGCCCTCCAACCTTGCGAGGGATTGCTTTTTCACAACGACTTTGGAGAGAATCCGATACAACGCCATCGCATATCCGTCACCTCATCATCGGCGGTATCATCAAATACTACTAGATGACTGCGAGATTTACCAGCAAATAATTATTTCTGATCTACTACCTAACACTTCCATTTCAACAAGCAAGCACAAAAAATCCCATTCATCTCACGTCTAAAAAACATGGACAACCACATGATTCGCAGAATCCAATCCGCTCCCCATCTTCCATCCTCCCCATCCCGATCTACCAGCACACCCAGCGAATCCGATGCGCTTCTCACGACCCCACACAGACCCAAACTCCCATTCCCAACACCCTCTATGCTGCTCACGCCGCCTCCTAGCACGCCCTCGAAAAAGACTGCGCGCAATTTTTTCGCATCGGGCGCGACGCAATTTCAGTTGCGCACGGCTGCTTCTCCTGCGACTCCGAGGGAGGGTAGAGGAGTGGATATTTTGAGGGAGGAAGAGGAAGAAGAGGGGTGCATTGTGGGATGTGAGATACAGACGCAGACGCAGGCGCTGACGCAGAGGGAGAGGGAGAGAGTTTATCAAACACCGAAGAAGCAGAAGATACATGTGGATGAGCGAGTGGTGCCTGATGCGCCAAGAAAGCAGCAGCGGTTCAGGGATTTGAGCGTGGGGAAGGGAGGAAAGAAAGAAGTGAGGGGAGGGGTGACGTTGGATTTTGAGGATGATGGGGTGAGAAAGAGAGGGAGTGAAGTGGTGAGGAGAGGACGAGAAAGTCAGAGAGGGGAAAAGGGTGGTAGCTTTGTGAGAAGGATGGAGGAAATGTATGGGGAGGGTGTTTTGGAGAGGGCAGATAATAGCATGCGTCAGAAGAGAGGTCGTGAGGAGGATACGAATATGGAGAGGGAGAGGGGGGATAGAATGGTGGAGAAGAGGAGAAAAATTGAGGTTGAGGTTGAGGTTGAAGTTGAGGTTGATGAGAAAGAGGATATTTTCATGGAGGAAACAAAATACACACAGAATATGCAGGTCATAATTGGAAAAAGCCCACTTAGCTGGCAGAAGGACGTCAAAACTGAGTAGAAGAAGCACATTGTGGGCAACAGAATGGACGCGCAATTGACACAGGGATCGGTGGTATGTCGAAGACATTCAGATAAAATAATGATTTCAGAGATGGATACGAAAGCTAGACATATTGCGGTGTTTTTATGGATATAGTGCGGAGTTCTGGATCGCATGGATGGCGTTGGATTGGGTGAAGAAAGGCAGTAGGATTCCAGAGCCATACATATGCAATATCCATTTTCTCACCCCTTTCCTAGGGAACAATACAAGCCGAGTATTTGCTTTTGGTGCTAAAATTCGATGCTGTTCTAAAATAAACAGTATGTAACTTTGGACAACATTTCCGTCTATAGGCCGGAGTGAAAGATACATTCGGTCAATAGTGAGTATGAAGAACAAATTTCCACTTGGGTAGAACCCGAGGTTGGCAGAGCGTTGTTGACGAGTCGAAAGTGATAGAAGGAAAATGTACGAAGCACTAGCAAAATAGAATTGACGCCTAGATGAACAAGCCCTATAGAGCCTTGGATAGAATAGTGTAAGCATCTCACATTGCACATCAGCCCATCAGCCCATCAGCACATTGCTCTGCCCTCTCTAGCAACACCTCTGTTTCCTTAAAACACCATAGTTTCTACTCCCAAGATTTAATAAGGCAAGCAGCGCCCGAGAGATAGATCTTAGGTGCATGACCATCACTGTCCGTTTAGAGCATCTGATCCATACAATCATTACAAGCCTCATCCGCCTTCGTGTTCTCCTCCCTCGGAATCCACTGATACTTTAAGCGCGTCTGCCCAAGCCACATCAAAGTTTGCTCGAAGTCACTCGCTTCCTCAATCAAATCCCTATTCGCAACCTCGACACCCCTTGAATTCAACCATCCATTCTCTCTCCAATTATCCACCCATTTTGTCATGCAATCAACTGCATACCTGGAGTCCGAGTAGATTGTCGCACGTACTTTTGGGCGGTTATTCAATTTTTCAATTTTTTCCAGCACGAGCTCCAGTGCCATGATAATAGCAGTCAACTCAGCACGTTGGTTGGTCGGCCGTGGATAGGATGGGAGCTCCCGTGTCCAGGCCTTGAAACGGCCCCAGCGGAACTGGAAGACGGCGGCAGCGGCGCCGATGGATCCTGGTTGCCCATTGCCACGGCAGCCACCGTCGACGTAGACTTTCATCACGTAGACCATTTTGGTCTTGCGGAGTGACAAGGTGTTTCCGGAATGAGATTGAGTGATGGATGCTGGTATCTGAAACAGATGGTGATGGTGATCGTCGAGAGAGTGATAGTTAATGTAGGAAGTGTTGTAAACCCTTGGTAGTGTCAGTACGCTTGATGTTGAACTGCAGATCCCATATATATATGGATGTGTTGGTTGAATATGACTTGATTGTTAAGAATATGGAAAGAGTGAATATAGAAAGAGTGAATATAAGGCTATATTATAGACCTCAAAATGAACGGCTCAGAAGTATGATTGCTATTATAAATGATTGGTCCACTTAAATTCGCAGTAACGTGACTTTCGCACATCCGATTCGGCCGCGATAGCTCGTTTCAGTACTTGTATTTTGTCTAAGAGATTGACAAGGAAGATGCTTGTTCAGGGAGCTGTTGTTCAACACTTTAGAATCACACAGTGCATGTCGATAAACTTCTGCTGATACTGTAAAAGGGATAGGAATATGTCGTCGATGTACACAGTAAAAACACTACTTTAGCTGCGTACCAAGAAGAGAGAAAGCAAGAGAGAAGGAGGATATTGATTGAAGATAGCTAAGCTACAACTATATATACCTAGGAATAACCTGGAACGAGAGAAAAATGCTCCGGCCATTTAAAGTAGCCTCAACCCCACTACAATACCAATTGTTATTTGATCAAACTCCAATGGGTTGCCAATGAATCAATCCTATATTCGTGGATGCACGCAATCGTAGCCGTAGTTAATCTAAAAAGAATATTGATAGGGAGCAAAAAGTCAGTGACAGACAAGGAGAAACGACTTACCTCTCTACCCTCTTTCCAGAAGAACCTAAGAACCCAAGACCCTGAGTCGCTCCACCTCACATGGACCCGCAAATCTTGCCCTTCTTCACCTTGTCACTCGAACTTTTCGAGCTGTCCGAGCTCCCACTCCCGATATTCCCATCGATAACCCTTTCTAAAGCATCCTCTCTCATCCTCTCGACCTCCTCCTGCATCTCCAGCCGCTTTCTCACCCCCTCCTCTCCGCCCTGATCCTCCAACTTCAAGCCATAATACACAGCTTGAACCGGACAATTGATCCACCATAGAAAGTCATCCAAGCTAATTTTCCCCTCCCCCTTCCCCACCGGCTTCATACAATCCTCCCTCAACTTCTGAAAGAAGATCTCTTCCTCCTCCCGCCTAACATGGGACGCCTTCTCCACCAACTTAACACAAACCCTCACCCAATGCCCAATAGCCGTCGGATCGAGCGTGCCCTCATGGTGTCGGAACTCTAACGTACGTTTCGTTGCACCCCGAAAGGGCGGCTCTAGATACGTGAGAGAAAACGCCAGTCTTCTGTCAGGAAACTGCAGATCACGGCACATAGATCTGATATCAGTGTACTTGAGGAGATGATTCAAAAAGTCTAGCCGCGTCGAACCAGGCGGGAGAATACCTTTCAGTCGAGAGCTGCTCAGCGGACGCGCGTGGTCGTTCTGCGTGCGTTCAAAGGAGTGCATCAATTGCCACTGACGTTCGTATGTCCAAGCGATCGCGAGGATATTGCGGAGAATATGCGGCTGGAAACCATGCAGGCCATTGCCGACGTGGACGTGGAGGCCGGTGGTGCGATTGCATTTGACGCGGTAATTTTGTCGGAGGACTTTGAGGACACGGCGCACGAAGGAAAGGGTGTCATCTTCGTAGTAGTACGCCGGAGATGAAATTTCGAGCCCGTAGTATAAGTATGGGTCGTTGTGCCATTCGTCTGCGCTTTCTAGTTCTTGATCTACTGTATCATCAGTTTTCAGAGCCCAGCAGCGCATTCTCTCTTGGTTATTCACCTTGAAATGGGCATTGTCTAGCTCGTTGAGGGCTGGGATGCCGGCAGCTTCGAGACGGGTTTTGATGTCGTCGTTAATTAGTTTTGCACTGCCGAATTCGGGACCGCTTACTTTACGGGAGTCTTGCGGAAATGGATCCTCACGATCCTCTTTAAGATGAGCAAGTACGTATTCAATCTCAACACCATATGTAAGACGGCACCCGGCAGATAGCTGAGGGGAGTCAATAGCTATGTTCTCATCTCTGCTTTCATTAGGCTGCATGAGGCTCAACGGGCTATGGAATTGAGACATTGTGCTGGGTGGGGGATACTTATACCTTGAAAAATGCGCTTAGTGATAGTGAGAATTGAAGTAGATTGTTGATAGATGAAAATAGAATTTCAGAAAATCCACCATATACTCATAGAATGGCATTGTTATGGTATCAAAGGAACGGACATGCTCGGCCGAACAACTACTTCCCTAAGCTACTTCCTATTCAAGTTCTTTGTTGACATTGAGCTGTTCTTTGTTGAAGCATAAGGTAGTGGAACCTCGAGTAAAATCAACCTTACAGGCAACCACAATAAAAACACACTGAGCAAAACCCAGACGATGATAGGAATATCAGGGACTTAAATGACACGCTTGAAGTCATCACACGATGATTGTGGCATGAGTCTGAATTTCCATCAACATCGACGGCGACTTGGAAGATGCTAGGTATATGATTCGCAGACAGACTAATCGAAGTAATAGTTTGAAGTTATATCCAAAGTAGAGTAACATCGTTTCCAAACCTTCTCATTCATCAACCACCACCAACCCAATTATTCCCTTTATTTGTTGTCGCGGATAAATGATACGAATTCCTCGTCTATAGTTGGACACACCGGTTAGCATATTCGCTATGACCATTTTTCAAGAGGGCGCATCTCACAATCTATGCTTCCATCACCATTCTTATCGACTTCCTTGACCATACTCTTAATCTCATCCTCAGATAGATTCTCGCCCAATGAAGCCATCAACTTGTAGATTTCCTCGGGGGAAATGGTACCGCTTCCGTCAACATCAAAGACCTTGAAAGCACTGCGCATTTCCTGCTCGAAATCAACACCTTTGGTTTCCGTAGTCATCATCTTGAGGAATTCTGTGGAAAATAGAGTCAGAACTGTTTGGGTTGAAAATGAAGAAAGACCCAAGGTATCACCCACCATCGAAGTCTACGGTTCCGGATTGATCAACATCCACCTCGTTGATCATATCTTGAATTTCTGCATCTGAAGGATTTTGTCCAAGAGACTTCATAGCCTCTGCAAGTTCGCTGGTAGATATGGTTCCTGGTTGATGGTTGAGATGTTAGGAGTTGATCGCGCGTACGGAGGGGATGTGCGGGGTCGAATTGCGTACCATCACCATCTTTATCCTATGCGGGCAGCACAAGTCAGCGATTTGAAGGCACAACCTTCATTGATTATTTGAGCAACTTACGAAAATAGAGAAGGCATCTCTGTATGCTTGAACTTCCTCCTGGCTAAGACCCTATTCATGGTGCGAGTCAGTCCTCTGAGATAGATGGGTAGAATTGTTGAGATTGCATGACAGGACTGCGGTGAAGTTCTTACGTGCTTGTTTCCTGCGTCCGTCATTTTGATCGGATGAGATGATTAATCGAAAGAATGTATTTGACAGTAGATGATGCTTCGTAGAGATATATCCAGAATGTTTGGATGAACTGCAGAGAATAGACCGTTCAATTGGGGATATTTTTTCCTTCGCAGTGACTGAGACGGTTTTGTTTCATATGTAAGGCGAATTCCACTGATCTGCCTTTCCAATAATAGACTGACAGTTCTCAAGGAATTGGTATTGGCTCACTCCCCACTTAGGTTGTTCGGTAAAAAGGGGTCGACGAAAAGGCACAGATCCGCTCGCCCTTCGCGCAAGTTCGAGATATCTTCATTTTCTGAGGTCGAAAAGACGATGGAACAAACAGCTGCCCAGTATTATTGAAAATGTTACCAATTAAAGCTATTCGGGAAGAAGCAAAATTAATTAAAAAGCTGGGGAACATGACGCATCCAAGAGGGTTTAAATGGCAGAAAAGTCCCTTAAAGATCGTGGCTGTGCTCATTCTGTGGATACCATCTTCATCTGCTTCCCGTCCTTCCAAGTCGGTACATTTGAGACATTTTGAGTGGCCGAAGGAGAATAGAGCTTAAGTTTCTCTGTGACTCTGTGGGAGCCCAGATTCTAGACGTTGCGCTCCAATACGACGACAGACAGGCAACGAAAGCTGCATCTGCCACAAATGGACAACCACAGACTTCCCCCGTTGCCAGCTCACCCAACCCAACGCCCCCAACCTCCGTTCTAACAGACGTGGATTGTGCTCTATCAAACAGCTCTCGAATCGGAAACTTCTATACCGATATCATTCACGAAGCCATGGACCGAGTCCGAGATTCGCCGGTAAGGCTATTTATTCCAGGGTTGTCAGATATTCCCACGCATGGGGAGGAACATTGAGGCTGTGCAATTAGTGGCTGGGGGCGATTTGCGAACAAACGACATTACTGTATCCTCAACGTTAACTACAACCACCTCTCTTGAATTTTCGAGAATCACCGGTAGTAACTGTTCGAGGGCCTACTTGGATTTATCTTTTTTGTGGGGAGATTACGCTCTGTCTCCTCTTCTCTTAACGACCATCTCAATAGTAACAGGTCCACTATCATGGGGAAGGACACGCTCAATACATATGAGGCTGCAGTAAACCGGCAGAAAACATACAATCATGTTGCTGGTCCGTCTTCATCTGCCGCTGGTATGAGCCACCAGATGAACCAGGTGGAGATCGAATATCCCGATGAAGACCTCCCATCCTATGAAGAAACCTCATCTTCTGCGCCCCTACTATCAGGTCTCCACCGTGATGTGCCGTCAGGCAATGCCCACCCAACTCGTGGAATGAGCTGGTATATGTCCGTACGTTCCAATTAACCGCCATTTCCTTTTTACTAACAATCTTGATAGATCTCCACCTGAGCTCCCATTCTCTAGCCATGATTTCTATTCAGAAACCTTTTCGACTAGATTCCCGAATTACTCCACTGACCCGGATGCTCTTCGTCAAATGATCCTCGAACAATCCCAATATGCGCCGAGCTACTATGTCGAACTTTATGGTACGCACACCAAGACCGAAAGGCGCAACAACAAGGACAATTCGGAAACGGTCACCGACTTTCACGTCAAGCTCAACCTAACACATTTACTAACAACAGGAATGAGAACTGGTGGACGTTTGGAATTACTACCTGACAACCAGAAGGGATACCGAGGCGGGGTGTTAAAATCATGCAGTCCTTCCCTCTCCAACGGCAATCCGGATGCGACTGGCGACGAGCTGCAAGCCTGGTGCGAGAAATACGTTGCCGACCTCTCGCCAGTCAAAAGCTTCATGTTCGAGCGTCGAATCATCAACCACGACACTGACAAACTAAGAGATTTACTTAAATCACTTGTATCTTCTACAAATTATCGTGGACTCGTCCACGTCAAATTCACAACCAAGCATAAGAAAGTAATTGTCTATTCGCCAAACACAATCAACGAATTGCGCATGACACCTTGGATTCGCTGGTTATTCTACCTTACATTTTTATGGGTCATCTCATGGCCTGTCCTATTCTTCCTCACCAGACGATACGAAGTTGTCAAGGCATTCTATCAGTATGCGGATAAGCCAGCTGTGGATGAATATGGGCGGAAACCCACCGTTCAGAGTGAACAAGAATTCTTCAATCACTGGGAAGCGGCGTTAAGACGAGCGGTAGTTGGACGAATGATAAGACCAAATGCATGTCTTGATGATGAATACCGGATTGCGACTTTACAGGAAGAAGTGGCTCGGGGTCAAGCGGCGGCACGGATCCTGAATGGTGGTACCACGGGTAGTGCAATTGCGGATGGGATTATTGGCATCGTTGGGGCCGGAACCGAGTTTGGGAGGGAATATAATAATGCGGTAGGCTGGGGTTATGATGATTAACGGTGATGTATTTCGTATTTGTGCTGTAATGGAGATGTTGACCAAGCGCAAGCTGCAGGTTAAGGAAGGGCGTTTTGTGGTTTCAATGCATGGCGAATATACCAATTTTATCTCCTTTTAGACACCATTATGTTCATCCTCAATCATTTCCTTATACAGAGGGTATGATGTTCAGCATAGGTTCTGACTCGGAAAGGAAAGTGCCTTTTGTAGTGCAGTAATAAACTCACAGATTTGTGGCAGGAATGGGATGGTTTATTGTTTTTTTTAGTTGGAGCAATACTGTAACTGTACTGATAACTACCTATTCCGGTCAATTTGCACGTGTTTCCACCTCTTTGCATAGTATGTTCAACTTACTGAAGTGATCATGCGGATTCTCCTATGGATTCTTTCTACTGTGGAAGACGCAAAGGAAAGCGCTATCCCATATTTACTCAAGTAAGTAGTAGCATTTCTACTACACTCCTTCTTTCCCTCCGTTTCACATATCTCAGCAGAAAGAAGGAAAGTTCAATCAACAATCAGCTTCGCCTATAACTTTCCCTTCGCTCATCATTCTTCTCAGCTTTTCCATTTATGCACCTCTCAAGATTAACATCAGCAGCTTTTGCATTCACATCGATATCACCATCATCAACTTATTCGTTGCAATTATTACAACAACAGTTTTTACAGGAATCGTCTCCTCGCTGTTCATAAGAACTCTCTTCTATCACCGCGTCGGTTTCTGGTTCTTGCTGTTTTATCTCCACCCCCATCTCCACTCTATCGCCACGTCGTTTTCTTGCAACCCGATCTCCTCACAGCACCATGCGTGGAAGAATTGTCACGCAAGCCGCATACCTCGCAGCTGTCATCGCTGTTACTGCTGTATCTGCCATGCCTGTAATGGGATCGGAAGTACAGATGCCAACACAAATACATGGCAAGTCTAGCCAAATAGAGTTGAAGGAGGTTGAGACAGCAGCAGGAGTCAAGTTGCCAAGAGGAGTGAACATGGAGACCTGCGGGAAGGTAGAAAAGGAGACGGACATGGAGAGAGAAGTAAGGGAGAAAGAACAGTTGAGGAGAAAGGAGTTGGTGGAAAAGTTTTCAACGATGTCAGCTCCGACACCCAAGTATAGCAGTGTTCACAGAGATCCGAACAATACAGTTGCTAATGCGGCGGCGGGCATGAATGGGGAGGTTGGCGGGATGGGGATCGGCATCTTGGAGGTGGGATTGATGATGGGGGTGGGGTTGTTTTTGTGAAGCGGGGGTGGAATGGGAGGTGATGAATCATGAAGGGGTAGCGAAGAGTGAGAGAGTGGCGATGAGGAAGGGTAGAGGTGGACGAAAGATGAAGGGTTGAGGGTAGAAGCTCAGATGTTTGAGATGGTGTACAATACGAATTGATGGGACATGGTTAGGATGGATCATGGTTATTGCTATGGAAGTGTGTATAGATAATCAGGAGTCCATAGTGTCATTGACCGACGTTGGTATTTGCTATGCTGTACAATTAGTATAGAACTTACTTGTCAGTTCGAATAGTATTCTCTAAGAAGATGTTTGCTGCTAACCCCCCTTGAGTGCTATACGTGGCTTCCCTGCCATATTTCTGGTGAAACGCACTCAATGGGATATCGGTAATATAGATTATCTATATAGTTACCTATATTAATAAAGTTCTAGAAGACACTACAGTAACATCTTTCTCACCTTAAACGTCATCCATACAAATCAACAGCCTAAATACTCCGTACTGCGGCACAATACCTCATGTGTTCCACTCCAAGTTCCGCGGGATTAATTGCGGGTGGAGCCGTATGTCACTCAGCCACCACCTTTTTGAGGCTTACTGTACTTTTAACAAATTTAATAAATATCAATTGAAAGTCGCAATTGAAGCTGTGAAAAGCGTCTTCTGTCCTTCTGCTTTCACTTCGTCCCATCTGCGTTGTATATACATTGGACATTCACCTGTTTAGCCGTCGACTTCCGTCTGATCTTTTGCTGCACACGTTTGCATTCTGCGCATTGCGACTCACCAAGCAACCAAGCCTCCCTTTGCAACTCAAATACTCGGTACACCTTGGGGGCAGGAATAACTCAAATCATCTGAGTAACTCAAATCATCTGAATTGAGTCCATCTGATTCCTTTTGTGATTCCACACGGGTCCGACACGCGTCCAACCCTGGTAAACTTCCATATCCGGATCCCGATGGCTGTACTTTCTGCCTTGCTTCCCAAGAGGGATATTGATGATGATGATGATTTTGAGTATGTGAATTTCCCTTATTATTCACCCCTCTCAGCTTCTTTTGTCGAAATACTACTTGTACATTTCCATCGACCTCAAAATAAATCTCTTTTCTACCATCGCCCTTTTCACATCATATGAGAAACTATAGCGCTAATCAATCACGATGGCTTACAGCTGTGATGTCTATGGAAGGTGCTATTCGACCTGGAACAGCTGGGGACGCTGGGTCGCATTAGCTGTCATCGTAGTAGCGTTTATCCTCCTCGCGTTCGCACTCTCGTAAGTTTCATCGGCCATTCTTGCGATCAAATTTCTTGTTTCTAATGCCAACAATTCTTACAGATGCGTCAACTCTCGCCGTCGTCGCCGAAGAGGCATGGCACCTATGTATGGGACGGCTTGGATGGCTCCACCTCCCTACGGACAGCACGGACAAAACCAACAATACCCCAACCAACCCTGGAACGGTCCGCATGCCCCTCCCGTGTACTCTCCCCCAGGTGTTGTTCCTCAGCAAACAGGAAACACATTCAACAGTAATGACGGATATTACGGACATCATCAGTATCAAGGTCAAGAAAATGGCATTGAGCTTCAACAGCCTGCGAGCGCCTACCAGCGGGGTGCCGATAATGTTTATCAAGCTCCAATGGGGCCGCCACCAGGAAAGACACCTCAAGGGGATGGAATTATTCGGTAGATTGGTGGATGTGATACGACAGATGATAAAGTACCCGCACGAAACAAATAGCGGGATGCAGGAACAAACGGGTGACGACGGGGACGAATTCTTAACGAATGGGTTTGGATGAGTCAAGGGATCGATGGCGATGAGTCTTTAATGGATAGAATGAGTGTACGATATATCCTTCAGGCGTTGATATTGGAGTTTAGGTTGAAGGGGGCTAGGATAGTAACGAATGGATAATGGCTGGTGCAACAGTGGGTGGTACTAGCTATCTCCAAAACTTCGATATTTAATCAAAACATATACTTTTGAGATCTCTATTCCTGCAAGTGTAGACACGGTTGCTTAATGTTCGGGTGTCCAGATTTCACTCAAACAATTAGAAATTCAAAGTTGTTTGGATCGTTAGTACTGTACAACTACTCGAGACGGAAAGGATATGGATGGTTTCGGCAGGGCAAAAGGGACTCATCTCCATGATCCGATTCAATAACTGTTCAATTCTGGCTCGTTGACGTTACTAGTTACTGAAAATCGGGATCACCTTGGAGTTTCTCGCATGCCGCAACGCTCTAACGTTCGTATTCGTGTCACAGAATGCATCCGTCTCAACTCAGCCACACAACGCAAAAGCAGGAAAGCGTCATGAGGTGGTGCGAAAGTATGGATTTGTACCTTTCCAGCGGCTGCGATAGATAGATACATCGCTCGTACACGTACGTATAATGGCCCCTCTCTCTTGCAGACTACGCGATGAGTTTCCCGGACGACCTACCCCTCATCGCTGCTCACTTGTTCTCTACGCGCCATGAACATTTTTGGAAAGTCATGGTGCACTTGATGGGTCCGAAGAATATGTCCGGGCCCTGATATCCACTCGTTTGGTGGGAAACCCCTGGCATTAGCTTGGCTGAAGTGGAGCCTGGAGCAGCAGAGTATCGGGCTTTTTCTGGGCATTTCATCGAGGGAACACGGAAGGAGGAAGACGGGAGACGAGAGACGAGAGACGAGAGACAAGAGGCGAGAGACGAGAGACAAGAGGCGAGAGGCGAGAGACAAGAGGCGAGAGACGAGAGACAAGAGGCGAGAGACGAGAGACAAGAGACGCGAGGCGAAGTGGTGGTTTGAGATTCAAGTCAGTAGCAATAATCATTGGTCTGTTAAATAGTCAAACTCGGGAAATTCATTTTACCCTTTCAAGTCAAAGCACAAGCCATTTCCCACCACAATCGAGGAAATTAGCACTGCCCACTCCGTGTGATCGCATCCTGCCAGACATGTCCACCCGCAAGATCTTCTGCGTTTCACCCGGCGCCAGTGTTTGAATTATATTCAGAACTGGTAGATTAAGGCTAAGAATATCGCGCGGCTTAATAAGACCACAAGGAGATGACTTCCCGATCCTCTACCAACAAAATTGGCCACCATCCTTTCTCGATTCCTTCCTTACATTGTTTGAGCAAAATCAAATCATCGCGACGATATTTGGTTTAGGAAGGCTGCGTCTGCGAAGAGCGCAGGAGAGGACAGGATTCGAAGATAAATTTCAACGCAGTGGATCTGCGGCACGGAGCGATTATTACTGCGCCAGTTAAGGGCCAGAAGTTTGATATAAGGAGGATCGACAAAAACAATTGTTCGACGAACGTATGGCCCAGTAACGGTCAACAATTGTTTGGGCTTGTCTATGAAAGAGATTGGCGCAATTGAAGCGAGGACGAAAATTGGTCGCTGCGAGGTGTTGGACTCGGTTTACAACGATTTCTCGACATCGCCGTGTTCGATATCTTCGCAATGCCTCATATTACAACTGCGATGGAGTGGAGTAGGCGGAGGGGAATTGGGGAAGTAATGCTGGATAGTTTTATAGGGAGGCGATCGGTGTCGGGGGAAATAGCGAGTGTGAAAGATTCATTTTCCTCATGGTCGAATTGTATGGCAGCTACATATTGCAAGTTGGTTTACCTATCCGCGAACATGATCCGCGCCAGCGCCCTGGTACAGAATTGGATGCTAATCAACACATAGGTGGCCAGTTATCGCTGCGATTATTGTCGGTTCTCTTATTGTTATTTCGGTCGTCTGGTGTATTATAAGATGCGCTTGTTGCGGATTGTCATGCTGCTGTACATGTTTTTCATGCCTCAAATGCTGTCAATGTTGCGCTCCCTGTTGCGAGGGAAAAAGGGATAGATCTCACCAGAAACTTCATGATGAGCCATACTTTCCGCCTAATCAAGGATATCGAGCGCCGGAACCAATGATGGGGGGTGGTCTTGGTGTACGTCCAGAGCCGCCACAATATGCGAGTTTTGAGGTAGGAAAGAATGGATTCGCAGTTGATCCGAAATCGACTCTATCCGACGATGCCTTACCACCCATGCCAAGTTGGGAAACAGCAAAGAAAGTACATGTGTTGGAGGAAGAAAAGAACGCCGTCGAACTCGGAGAACTGGATCCGGCCACTGGACAGAAAATGCCGTTAATGACTGGTGGGGCATCGAGTCATCCACCAAGTCCAGCGGTCGACCAAGGGAACAATCCATACGGTTCAAGGCCAGGTCAAGGAGGATATATGGGTATGGGCGGACAAAGTCAGAACAATTTGGGAGGATATGGGGTTTCACCAAATGCTGGTATGGCGAACGATCCACATATGGGATATAGAGGCACACCACCCCCTGCTGCAGCGCCCGTGGGATATAGAGGATCGCCATCACCAGGTCCTGCAGGAGAGCAAGGAATGGCATATCGAGGTGCTCCTGCTGGGCGGGGGTATGCTGGATCATCACCCGGACCTAATCATGGAGCATATCAAAGCACGCCTTCACCAGGACCAGGAAGAGGTGGATATGCTGGACAGGGAGACGCTTTCGCTTCTCCTATGTCTCAACAGTTCCCTTCGAATGATGGTTTTTATGAAACCCCGACTACCGGCTACGGTCAAGCTGGCCCTATGTACGATAATCGACCATACCCTTCTCAACCTGCTCGCTCATATTCTACGGATCCCATGAATTCAGGTAGACAATATTCTAATCAAACATATCAATCGCATGAGTCCGACAACACCTACCCACCTAGTAGGGGCCCTTCGAGGGGTCCAGGTGGGCCTGGTCGTATGATGTCACCAGCACCTGCAAATAATGGCGGCTTTGCAGCATATTCCGGCCGCTCGCCTTCACCACAGGATGGAGCATACGGGCAATATAATGCACCGGCACCAATGACCAGAAGTCCGCCTCCACAAGAACCGACTTATCCGGGGTATAAACCATATATCCCTGTTACGCGGTAGTGGTTGTAGACTGAATTGTGTACATGATTTGAATAGGCGTAGTCTGCCATGGAATGGACTACATGGCGTTAATGGAATGGGTGGACATCGACATATAGCGGATGGAGGAGTTCGTGTTATTACTGGTTTTGGCATGCTTAAGCAGAGTAGGAGTGATCTATTATATACTCACAAAGTTCTCTTTTCTCTTATCAAGCTGTAGAAGTGCAGTGCAGCGCGATATTGAAGAAGCCTATACGAAGATGACCTTGTTTTCTTCTACAACGAGTTTCGCAATGACAATTTCAAGTGCTTGATCTTGTAAAGAATGATACCCAAGAAGAGCCACCGATGCATCACGATTGAAGCAGACGCTAGTGCACAAAATGATTCCACTTCGACCATCGCCTCCGCAACTACCTACTTGGTAGTCTAGCCAACTGCCCGAGTACGGCGGCATCCACTAAATGTTGTTAGATCTTAAAGTCCAACTACTTTTTGCTTGAATGATTCTGACAACGGTTTTCACGGTTTGGGATACGTGATGTGACTTGGATGGCATTCGATGTTATCGAATACTTCAAGATCTAGGATGTCGGTCTATTCGTCAATATGCCCACCCGGATAGGCCCTGTTCTTCGTAACCCCAAATGATACAGTGCTATTCTACACCATGCAGATACAGCAGGCGTATACCGGGCATTCTGAGATGTAGGAAGTTTGTAGGAAGCCGTACAGTCGACCAAGTCTGCAAATCTAGACTCGCATCCCGCGTTGAGGGTGTCCGGTTGATACTTGATCTGGTCCACCCCATTCGCATTTAAGCGAGCGCCCTCTGCTTAACCTTATCGTCTCTCAGCGAATCAATTACTTCTTCGTCTTTCCCATGCATAAGTTAGCTGCGGCGTTCATACAGTAAACTTTCCACTAACGCATTGCTTAGCTAGTGAGTAGAGAACAACACCAATGCATCTGTTCTGTGTAACACACCGAACTGAAGTTGCGAGTTCTCTCCAAAACAGCGCCAGCTTCACAGGCGTGCATTATTTTTGCTCGCTGGAGATGGGACTTCTGACACAATGGCAAGTTTTCGAGAAATTCTATACTATTCCATGTATGAATATAACTTGCGAGTAATTTCAAACTATATCAGAGTTCGCGGTGAGGAGAAAGCTATTTGAATATCGCAGCCCAGGCTGTCAAGACACCCACCCCATCCTCGGAGATCAGGCCCGAATCGGCTTGGGTTACACTAATCTGCTTCGGCTCATTCTCCGGCCTCCACCCTACAAGTGCCACGTGAATGGGGTTACGGTGCTTGTGACTAAACTGCAAAATCCAAGAGTGGGAAATCTAGAACTGTCATTAACCCAGTCATCTGGTAGTTCTACTGTTCTGGTGGTGTTGCCATGTCGAGGGGAGAGGCGGTCAAATATCGTACCACTACTCCCGACACTAGACATTCGCCAATAAATCGACTCACTCTACCAACCATCAACATCGAGGTTTGATACTTCCTCATACTCGATTCCTAATACTAAATCTCTAGGTGATACTGTAGTAGGATGGATTCCTACTATCAGCCCACATCCGGTCTACCAGCCTCATCTCTGCCAAGATATGCAAGGTTGCCATCTCTATATATCGTGCAGGGGCAATCGTTCTACCCTTGCAGTAGTCACTTCGAACTCCCCGGTTCACAACCATCTTGTGAAGCGAACGCCGCACGTTTGCGTTTGTAAGATTACCTATCACCAAGCCGGATCCCATTCAGATGAACTAGCCCTCGAATCTTACCTCGGAATATCCTCGTGTTATTGGGGCGCTTACTCCACTTGTTCGTTTGCAACTGCCACGTTAGAGGGATTACGCTGCTAGCCACTGCTTTGCGAATCCTGCATTGTGCTTCTCGCCTCCCGGAGATTGGTATTATTTCAGACATTCCCTCAGGTCACATGAGCTAGCGTCGGTCGAGCATCGTATATGCTCCTCACCTCCACCTTTATTCTCGACCACTAGAAGAAGTCTTTTATGCTGTGACTTTCAAGGATAACGGTGATATCTGACAAGACTGTAAGACTGTAATACAAACATTGTACGAGGAAGAGCTTAGACCAATTTCCCCACAACCAAGTCGAAAAGACACCAGGTAATATGTTTCCTCCAATCAATCACACTTAGTTCTAGCAGACGCGGCTCGGTGTCATATAGTCCGTTGCACATGCGCTCGGCTAGTTCTACCCCGCATGTAGACCCACATTGCACATTACCCCATGGGGAATCACCTCCATAATAGAAACAAAAGCTTAAAAGGTAGCATTTCCCGTCACTGCGGTTCCTGTTTCCTTCTCCTTACACGTTATTCGACGAGGCAAACACCGGCCAACATGAGTACCACTGATGACTCCAAAACAAATGGCGCCATGGACGAAGTCGAGGGGGCCTTCTCCCATGTGGACCATGCCGCCGATCTCGACGAAAAGGCGAAAGTGAGCGATTACAAGGCGGATGCAGTCGAGGCAGAGAACGCGGAGCACAATATGGGGGTGCTGGAGGCCGTTCGAGCGTACCCTATGGCTTCATTTTGGGCGTTTATCATGTCCTTCACTATTGTAAGCTAGCTTTTACCTCTTGCACTTGACATTTTTTCACAACGCGGAATTGCAGCTAACGCCATCTTTAGATCATGGAGTCATACTGCGTCTTTCTCATGGGCAATTTCCTCGCCCTACCTGCGTTTCAGAGACGTTATGGCATATATCACGCCGCAACGGATTCATGGGTTGTCGAGACCAAGTGGCAGTCTGCACTTCAAGTGTCTGGGCAGCTCGGTGCCCTTATCGGTGTCTTCGTCGCTGGCCCCCTCACCAGCCGTGTCGGGTACCGTTATGCCACTCTGACCGGCCTCATGCTTTTGAACGCCTTCATCTTCGTGTTTTACTACGGCGATTCACTTCCAGTTTTCTTTGTGGCTCAGCTTCTGGAGGGCATACCATGGGGTATCTTCATTGCAAATGCGCCGGCATACTGCAGCGAGATCGTGCCAATAAAGCTGCGAGCCCCTGCTACCCAGATGCTGCAGATGTTCTGGGCAATTGGTAGTATCATTGTTGGTGCCGTCACCTATGTTTACAACCCTCTGGAGCATGCCTCCGCTTACAGGTACGTACTTCTGAGCATTATACGCAAGACCTTTACTGATGAAAGGAAACCAGGATTCCCATTGCGCTTCAGTGGATGTTCCCTACCCCGCTCGCTATTCTTATCTTTTTTGCACCAGAGTCACCCTGGTGGCTGGTTCGAAAGGGACGGTTCGAGGCTGCAGCACATTCGATCGAGCGCCTTGGACGTAGGTCGGCAGTTAATTCTAGTGAGGGTGTAGCCATGATGCGCCGTGTTGTTGAGATGGAGAAGTCCGCCAAAGAACCCAGCTACTTGGAACTGTTCAAAGGCACTGACCTCTACCGTACCCTCATTGTGTGCTGTGTGTACTTGGCGCAAAACCTCACTGGTAACCTTATTGCCAATCAGGCTGTCTACTTCTTTGAGCGTGAGTTATCATTATCGCTGATTTGAATGAATGCATATGCTAATTCAAGTGTAGAGGCCCATGTGTCAACCAATACTGCATTTGCCCTAGGTCTTATCACGTCCGCTCTACAAATGATATTCGTTATGCTTTCTTGGATCCTTACCACGTACTTTGGCCGACGTAGTATCTACCTCTGGGGCTCCGCCGTCAATGTCGTTCTACTGGTAGCCCTCGGTGTTGCGGCCTCTGTTGGCGATCCAAAGGCTCACTCAGCCTCTCTGGCGCAGGCATCTCTGGGCCTCATAATTTCCGTTCTGTTCACCCTAGGACCTGCGCCCGCTTCATGGGTTATTATTGGAGAAACATCTGCTATCCGCCTTAGGCCTCTAACGACTGGAGTGGGACGCGCTTCGTACTACATCGTCGAGATTCCTTGCATTTTCCTAGGAAGTTATATGCTCAACCCAACTGTAAGTCTCTGATTAATCCGAGTTTTTAGTGACAAATAACTGACATATTGTAGGGTGGAAATCTTGGCGGCAAGTGCGGCTACGTTTGGGGTGCCACCGGTTTTGTTTGCTTGGTCACAGCATACTTCTACTTGCCTGAGATGAAGGGTCGATCCTACCGTGAGATTGACATTTTGTTCAAGCGTAAAGTTCCTGCTCGCCAATGGAAGAAAGCAGTTGTCGATGAGCAGGATGACGAATAGATGAGATACAATTAGATAGATGGCAGTGAATGGTGTGAACACCAGCCATGTGCCGATGGCCATGGAACGAATCACGAGCCGAAGTCAGAATAATCTAGATGTAGAAATTCTAATGCTTTATGTTTTGCTGTTCTTGAATTCTGATTTCTTGATCCTGAGGAATCGTTATATCCTGATCTCTGTCGCTTCCATTCTGAGATATCTTTGGATTTTGGCATATTGAAATTTAAACGATTGAGTTTGAGACAATTTGCACGCTGAAATAAACAATGTTACATCCCAAGAGAAACCTCTCGAGAACACTTGCATATGAGTATTGATGAATGGAGTCGCTTCGATGCATAGTGAGGAAGGCGGGGGGAAAGCCTTTGGTAAGTGGAGTCGCTTATATGAATGGGTGTGAGGAAGGCGTAGAAGAAAGGCCATCTGCGGAGGGCGGTAGGGCTAGTGTGTGTCGGAGGGCGGGGAGCTAAAGAATTTTCGGTCGCCCTTTCAATGTTCGTGTACAAGTGAGCTTGTACATCAATCTACTTAAGGAGGGGTAGAATCCTTCTAGGAACATTTGATCAATTCAACGATTACACTTTTACTCATCTCCGTGCAAGTACGTCATCTCAACGTCTTCAAGCACAAGAGTAAAATTTACTCAATTCAAACAACTACGCCAACTACGCCAACTACGAACAGCTACGAACGAACAGCTACGAACGAACAGCTACGTGCAACTACGAACAGCTACGACCAACTACGACTAGCTAAAACCAGCTACAACTAGCTCCGAATTTCTGCGAACAGCTACGACCAACTACGACTAGTTACAACTAGCTACAACTAGCTACGAATTGCTAGGAATAGACAAGAATTGCTACGAATAGCTACAAACAGCTACGACCAACTACGACTAGCTGCGACCAGCTACGAACAGCTACAACCAACTACGACTAGCTGCAACCAGCTACGAATAGTTACGAACAGCTACAACCAACTACGGCTAGTTACAGCCAGTTACAACCAACTATATCTTGGGATAAAACAGCTACGAATTTAGAGGGGTTTCTATTTCGTGTTGAGTGAACTACGAACACATACAGCTACAAAAATTACGCTATTGTTGCTAAATAATGTGCTGCTTTCATTGTGGGTTTAGGTGTGTTTCGTGAGTATACCTTTTAAGAACAATTCAAAATTTCAAAATCGTTTGGCCGAATGCTGACACCTAATCAAAATCAACGATCACAGTTTTAGGGTACAAGGCATCACGGAACACGTCGAGCATAAGTATAGCGCAATCAGGTTGTATCCCTACTTTCCCAATACTAACACTCCGATCTTTCTTAAATTTATGCTTCTGGGATCAAACAGGAGGGACTCAAACTGTACTGGGTCATGCCTCGCAGCTTCAAGCTAAGGTTGTGCTAGATGCCTTGTGTCATGGAATCTGGCCTTCCTGAAATGACTAACATGCTAACCCAAGGCTGGATTGCCATGAGCAAGAAGAGATTTTCTACTCAAGTCGGCCTAGTGCGTTTGTGTGGAACTTCTAGAGAAGGGACTCAAACAGCGCTGAGTCGTGCCTTGTAACCTTTGGGTGAGGATCTCAAATTCTGATGTGACACTTGTCTTCTCTTTGGTTTCCCCTTTGCTCGCCTTCATCCCATTCCCTACTCCTCCTAATTATTGTTTCCTCCCCTCCCTCTATCGCATTTGCCTAGTATCGCAATGATCTCTTTATTCAAACATGCTACGCTCATATTTGGAGCTACTCAGATTATCGGTAAGTTCCACCCTCTTCATGGACCAGAGTTTACTTGTTATAGGGGCCTGACTGCCCTATGCTTATGTTCCTTGTTCCTCGATGCCTTGTACCTGTTACGCGTCGCAATCCATGGATTATACTCTTCAGAAATGACTTCCACGCATTTGAAGTCTCGACCTCGGGTCCCATTGTGGATGACAACCTCAGCCCAGGCTGGGCCAGATTATCTCTACCCCCGAACCAAGATGGTGGCGATATCTCAAAACATTGCTTGCCTAACCTAAATGATGAACAGGCTGTCCCTAGCTGGAATGGCCAACAGGGAATTCATCAAGATACCCTGCTTGGTGATGGCAGGATGCAGAACCTGGAAGCGTTGGATCTTAACTTCACTGGGTAAGCTTTTTCAACGAGCTTTCCGCTTGAAGCTTCAGCTAAACCTCGTTCCAGTCAACCACCTTCGTCTTTCGACTTCTATTCACTAAACATGGCTGACTTGCATTCGCTATCAACAACTTCCGATGACTTCTGTATGAATCTAGCGCCAAGTCCCGATACCACAAGCTACCCGAGCACAAGCTCGACCGAGTCGACCCTCAACACTCTCGGGGACTTTTCTGATTCATCACTGTCATTTCCAACAAACTTGCAAGTTTTTATTTTTGTCCCTGTTCACTTCCACCTCTTGATCTCTAATGGAAGATTTGAAATAACATCTGATAGTGGTAATGTTGAGGTGATGGGACCTCCAACCCCGCCTGTCCAATTCCCACATGTCCAAGCTAGCCCACGAACAACTGAACAGTACGTATTCACACTTTCACTACATTTACTCCACTAAAAAAATAGACCAAGCGGGCGCTTCTACTGCAACGTCTCGGGCTGTATGAAACATTACAAGCGGATCCACGAGTTGAAACGTCATCAGAAATCGCATTCCAACGTCAAACTTCATGAATGCACCATTTCTGGCTGCAATAGGTCCCGATTTGGTGGCTTTGTTAGGAAAGATCACTTGAGACAACATATGAAGAAAGTGCATAAAATAAAGCTATGAAGAAGCTGTAGGGTCAGTATGGGTTGAAATGTATGAAGAATAAGAAGGAAAAGGGATGATGATATGATTTCTTTGATCTCTGGAGCTCGCACATATACACTCGTTGAGACATTCTTGTTTTTTTTTGGGGGGGGGGCATATTTGGGAAATCAGGAGCCTGTCCGGATAAATTGAGAGGAGCCTGCTTAGACAATATGGGAGGAAACCTTTTTGGGTGTATTGGTTGAAGCTCGGCTCACTCTTCTTTTATGATGAATATTATTGATGACTACCAACAACCTAATGTCAGTCCAGTTTTCAGGATCGAGTGCTTGTTCATCTATATGTGATTACATATGCAAGAACAACCAGAGATAACCTTCTAATAAGGTACTAGTTATATTTTCTCAGTTACAACTTAAAGCTTCAATACCTGAGCTTCAGCAGTTATCTGCCGGGGTGACAGCCAATGTGATTCATGAACGGGCGAGAAAAATGACATTCGGAGATGCTTACTTTCTGCGCGAGACATCTGGAGGGCAGATTACCACCGCCTGGTCTTTGTATTAGTGTGCACGCTCTCTCTATATAAACATGGTATCCGCTCAAGGTCCCCGAGCATATACCGGATTAATATTAATATTGTAGGAAGACGTAGCATTTGAGGACCTGGTCTTCATTCGGATTAAATCAGCTATCACAAAAAAATCACGGAGCTCGAATAGCTTTACATTAGTGCTATTCTGGACACGAAAATCTCCACATAGAATCTCAAGATATTAAGTCATGTTGACTGCGGTTCGAAGGAAATGATTGTCCACTGCCTTTCAGCATGAGGTCAGGCCACAATCACTCAAAAGTAGCACACCCTCTTCACAAGAATCTTTTGTTATCTCCCAATGGTCGTCCTTATTACTACTCAGAACAGGACAGCGTCTCCAACGTTGGTTATATTTCTGCATGGAATTTTGCATCTTCCTTCGCCAAGACAACCCCTCCATCAGGTCTGCAGCTATCCATTTCCGCACAGGTCCGATGGCCGGAATTCAACCACATAGCTGATTATAAAAGTAGATATAGATCTAATCAATTCTACGCAACCACTCACGCTCTTTCAAGCTCTCTTTGTCAAGAAAGAGAAGAGGAAATCATGTTGTGGAAAGTATACACTTCAATGGGTTTTCCTTGAAATGCTTCGAAGGATTTGGGTGGGGCAGGCATTAGGAAAGCATCCAATGAAAGAAGACCTTCAACCAAGGTTACTACGCCGCATCGTATCAAATCGTATATATTGATCAGGCACCAGACCAGCAAAGGCCAGATCGTACGTAATAGCTACTACTCAAATATACAATCAAATCTTTCTTATTCTGATTCTCTGAAGCCATCTAAATTCTCATCAAATTGATATGAGGTTTATCACTTCTATCTCATTGCTCCCTACTGCGATGGCGCTCTCTATCTCATCCGCCCAGATCTGGCTAGCTAGCTCCCAGCAAACCATGAAGAACTTCATTGAAAATCCACTACGACGATCCACCATCCCACAATTTATACTCGATACACAACATCCATGGATTCTAGACAATCAGCGGAAGCTTGAACGACTTCCAAACGCAGAAGTCCTTTTATGCTCTTCCTCTAACATAGCCCCAAACGAGTCAACTGAAAAGACGTTAGCAGCGCTTGAAATTCCGCCAGATCTTTTCGATAACCTTCGTATTGACAACTGCCGTCTAGGCTCGCGTCCCGGCTGGCCTAATGCTTTTAGCAGACTTGGAGAGATCAACTCATGTCAGCGAGCACTCAAAGAAGTTAAATCATTGGAAGTTGTTGTATATGCTCATCGTGGGCCTTACGCTGATCTACAAATGAAAATTCTCGAGCCATCCCAACCACCCGAACAGCTTCTAACTCTTTTTGGAGACGTCTTGGAGTCGATGACGAACCTCGAAACGTTGAAGTGGAATATCCCCAAAGAAGATACCCATTTCTTTGAGGAATCATTCAAATTGCGAAATTTATCTCTCCCATCTGTTAAACACCTTGAGCCTGGGCCATCTAGTCATTATTTGGTGGAAATGTGTCCGAATCTTGTGGAGCTCAAGAATGGTGGTGAGTCCGATTGGTATCATGGATATATGCCTGATAATCGTGACTGGAGATTGATGCTGGTGCAAGCTGCGGCATCGACACCTAACCTGAAACAGTTTGCCATGATTGGTGGTCATGATGGATGGACGCCAGAACTTATCTTCGGTGTGTATTTGGTCCAAGCAAATGATATAAATCTGACGTGTCCTTGTAGAAGTCATAAAGTCTATGCCACAAATAGAAAGCTTGGGGTTACTTGGCTCACTAGGAATAGATCGAGGCTATACAGGATTAAACACGGGAGATAGTGGAAAGTTGAAGGTACGAAATCTTCTCCACAGAGTACCAGCTACTAACCACATTGGATAAGGATGCATTGGATATGCTGACTGGACTGGCAAATTTGACTCATCTTGACCTTCCACCATCTTCGAGCTTAAATCTTGGCTTCGACGGCGGACCCTTTTGTGCAAACGTTTATTTTGGTAAGAAAGGCCAGTTATATCGCCGCCAAGTTATCAGGAAGGGAGCGGAAGCGACTGAGCTAGGAGGCGACATTGTTGTTGCGAATCTACCACACCTGACTAGTTTTACTATTGGTGGCTACAGTCCATCTATTACACTGGTTGATAAGAGAATAGTCAATGTGACATGGCCGTGGACAGGTAGAATGGATGAATGGTTAAGAGAGAAAGTGCCGATCGAGAACGATATGGAATAATGATATAGCAATAGAGTGTACGTGGAAATTAGGCTGCGATAGAAACTGGTTGCTTGCCAGCTCGAATAAGTTACAAGTTAAACTCTTCAATGGAGCTCGATCTTGCCCCTTTTGTGTTTGTCGCGCGAAGGACGCTAGCCTTCCGACAGCGATGGATGATCGAAATCCGACCGGATAGGAACGCGAAACATTGAACCATTGCGCAACGGTCCCTCCCGTAACCAAAAATACCTTCATCGGCCTCTCTTCATCTCAGAATTACGAGTCTACTAGTAGTTACTCTTTCATATATAACCCATCACTGGTCAGCGGGGTATCCCAGCGAAATCTCAACCGCATGCGCATTGGATTATTCAGCCATGTTAAATTGCATCTTGATCCTATCAAACGGGGTTTACGATTATTAAAGATTCCCTTGACATATAAGCTTGATTTCTAGCTTTAAGTCTTAGGATATTGCTTGAACCGTTCCATCGAGCCTCGGTAGGATTGAGGTTTATTCCAGCTTGAAGTTGCATTGAGTCTTCCTCCTCGTACCGATGGCTTGTTGCTCTTGATTGATGAAGTATGATGGAGAGACATATTCTATACTTGGATGGTGGTGAGGGTATTTTGAGATTTTGGTAGGGTAATGAGATGAGTAATGTTGGAGATATCGTTGAGTAGGTGAGTCTTTCATAGCTCCAAAGAAAACGGAACAGAAGATATATATATGAGGACGTTGCGTCCTACTTCCATCACTTCATCGCAACGCGTCAAAGTCCAGCATTCATTCAATCACAGACAGCTTCTTGCCTGCTATTACAGATTTCTTCTATCACCATTTCCATCAATCTTTCACTGAAGACGATCGTTCAATCCAACAAGATGTTTATCAATCTCACCCCCGCTCAACTTCTTGTCCTTCTCCCTCTCTTGGGTCTTGTCAATGCCGCACCTTCTCAGCCAAGTCCTACCGATATCTCCTCCATCGCTGCATCTGCAACACAATCACACAGTAAATCAAAGACCAGCGCAACCCCAGAATCGCTCTCTACTTCCGCCAAACCAAATGTTCTAGCTGCTGGAGCCCTCAATCCAACCTGTGCGCCAGGCGGGAACTTCGACCTTTCGAAATGGACCCTTCAACTACCCATTGGTAGTGCTGGCCACCCAACCAGCATCACCGGTGCCAAGCTCTCCTCCTGCACTGGATACGAAGATCCGCAAAAGGAGTACTTCTTTACCTCTTCTTCCGATGGCTCCATGGTGATGAAAGTCCCCGGGTCCCCCTCCTCGACCGGATGCGTAACAACCCCCAACTCACTGCATTGCCGCACCGAGCTCCGCGAAGCCAGTCCGTCATCATGGGACCCCAGCGCTGCCACCAACCGACTCAGCGCCACTCTTACCGTCGTCACCGCGGACGACTCCTCGCACGGCACCGTCATCGGGCAAATCCACATTGACGATTCCGTTTCCACCAAGCCCGTCTGCGAGCTGTTCTACAACTCCAAGGGCGTTCTCTCCATGGGAGTAGAGCAGACTCGTGCTGGCGGAAATGAGATTGTTACCGAAGTGGGAAGTGTCCCTGTGGGACAGAAATTCTCGTATGAGATTGCTTACGAGGGCGGCCAATTAAGCGTTAGTATTAATGGAGGAACGGCGAAGAAACTGAGCACTTATAGCTTGGACAATCCGAAGAGTTATTTTAAGGCTGGGAACTATAACCAGGGAAATAGCAAGTCGGAGGTGCATTTCTACGCTATTGACGTTAAGCATTAAAGCGTTTGTGAGCGGTTGGGGCAAGAAGTGAGGTTGAGAGGAGGAGCGGTTCTTTTGAAGTCGTTATTTGCCCTTTTTGTTTTGCTTTGCACATTTTACTTCTTGGATACTTTACCTTGTGTTGTATAGTGTTATTTTAGGTTCACCTAGATAGGCTATACAGTAGTTTGGAGAAATGAAATGAAAGAGATCCCTCCCGGCATTCTTACCTGAGATTGTAGTAGTAGTATACCCGTCCGGTTATTGTGCTCTGAAGTTCTAGTTAGCCGAACCCCTTCAAAAAGCCCATAAAATCCCTCACCAATCGAAGTCCATATGCTTTTGCTAGTTATTCCCCACAAGTACAGTACACTTAGTTCAGTCATATTCTGTATATAAAGTTAAATAAACCAGGCCAAGCAACAAACAGAACAAACATTCTACCCTCGGTCGTCTAGTTGGTTTATGGCGTCCGGCTGTAATTGTAATCAGTCATACCGGAATGTCGCGGTAAGTTTCACCACTTACCCTAAGTTAATTCTCTCAGACATATGCTAAACATATGCCACAGCGTTCGACTCGCGCCTGAGGGACTTCGATATAATTTTTTCTTTTGTTGTTTTTTTAGGGGGGGTTGTTTTTTTAGGGAGGGTTGTTTTTTTAGGGGGGGTTGTTTTTTTGGGGGGGTTGGTATTTTGAATTGTGCGTAAGAATGAATATTCTTCACGAACCTACCTCTCTTCCCAGAGTTTCAGAAACAAATAAATATATC
This sequence comes from Clarireedia aff. paspali H2, assembly GCA_026770245.1. Taxonomy (NCBI): domain Eukaryota; kingdom Fungi; phylum Ascomycota; class Leotiomycetes; order Helotiales; family Rutstroemiaceae; genus Clarireedia; species Clarireedia aff. paspali H2. The sequence goes on from JAJCXA010000145.1 coordinate 43,747, forward strand.
GGCAGCAAATTTGCTCCTCCAAGTCCGAAGATTAATTACAATCATTATCACAAGACAAGTTGTCCTCGGGGTGGTAGTCGCAGTTCTCAGCAGCAAATAGAAATATAGGGCCACGCGTCACAATACCCAGTGTAATCTAGTGAGCGAGCGTCCTGACAGTTCGAGTTCACATTATCGGACTTGAAAACTGCAGTACTTCAAGGAAGTCAGGGATTACTTGGCCTTGCTCGCTGCACTTGAAAGATTGCGACGCATACAGCATGTCTAATAATCTGATAACGTTATACGATTTGAACGGGGTATCTATCATACAGGCTAAGTCACATCCTCCATCGACCTGCCCCCTACTTGTCGCCGATGAATTCTATCCACGACTCACTCAACAGATCTGTAAACTACCGTTGCAAAACCCGAAAATCGGCCTTCCAATTCACCTTCAAATCCTTCCCAACTTTAAGCTTCAGATGCTTAGTATTCATAACCTTGACCCCTTCATCCACCCCCACAGTAAACATAACCCCCTCCTTCTTCCCCTTCTTCCCTAATCCTCCTTGCCATTCGCAGCTCAAAAGTACCTTTCCTGCTGGATAAATCTGAGGCACAGGAAACATCGTGCATAATAACCTGGCTAATATTCCAACAGCTTCACACCACCAAACTTGTTCTGGTTCCAACAGCTTTCTCAGATTTCGGCTGAGCACTTCGTCCTTACCACTTATGTCATTCTCCCACCGAGCGCACGTTGTTAAGGATAAGATAGCGATAACCTCGTGAGTCAAACCGGGCATGCCAGCGATTGGACCATCAACCAGAGCATGTAGAGCTTTTGTGGCATTCAAATCCCCTGAATCTCCCATGTTTTCCCACATGTTCCTCACTACATATGCGAGCATACCTTTATTGAAGATTTTCGAGCCCGGAGCTTGAGCTACTCCATTTGAAAGTATTGAATATATAATTCCAACAATGCTGTCCAAAACTTCCTTGGGAATATCCACACCGGCGGGCAACCATAGTAGCGGATCTTGTTCTCTCAATTGTTCAGGAAGTTTCAGAAACAGAACTCCTTCTCGATTTCCCCCACCACAGAATATAACTTCCTCGATGTTTTCGCATGTTTTCGCTACGGCATCTACAACCTCCACAATGGCACCGAATTGTTCCCTCCTTCTCTTGCTCATGCCTCGAATCTTTCCTTTCTCGTGCTCGTTGTAGGCCATCATCCTTTTCGTCTCTCGGAATCTTATCCCAGAAACTTTGTACCCCGCGATAGATGGAATTGGATAAGGCTGAATGGGATCAGTGTGCATGAGCATACTTCCATATCCTCTAAATCCTCCACCGCACAAGTATAACGTCTTGGTAAATTTTGCGTCTGGTTCATTCTGGCATAACCTATGGTATGTGTCCTTCATTTGTCCCGTCAGTGATTCGCGCAAAGCAAACGCACCTTCTTCTCCTTTTCTTATCTTCTCCGATAATTTCGCCGCTCCAAATGGTAAACTCTTCGCATTATTTCCCCAGTTCAACCAATATTCCCCTCTCTTCAAAGTCCCTAGTGCCTGCCCGATGCCCGGGAGTTTCATGTATGTCATCTGCACACTCCCACCTCCTAGATCCATGACCAATCCATCCACCACCTCGAATGCGCTCCTCGCACCCATAGCCCCTAAAAGACTTTCCATCTGCGGATGAACAATCTCGACCTTCAGCCCACTCGCTTTCTTGATTGCCTGCACCATCTCATCTTTATTAAATGCCGTACGCATAGCCTCTGTCGCGAAGACCGTGATATTCTTCTCGGCTATGCCATTTGGTGGGTAGCTGTTGCATACGGCACGGAACGACTTCAGCTCTTCTGCAACTTGTGAAATTGTATTATCGCTGAAGACGAACTCCTTCGCCCCAGGTTCTGAGGAGTGTAAGGCATCGTAGAGGGAGATAGCGGCGCGATGGCGATATATACATGGTAGCAGGCGAGCATTCTTCAACGATAGATCTGAGATGGAAAATCGTATGCCGTTACTTTGCAGACACGGTGTATTAGCTCTCGTATCCCAGATGCGTAAGAGCAACTGGAGATGGGGGGAATAGCCACCTTCCCATATCAACCAATGCGTATAAATTCTCGGTGTGCGTTGTAGCAAGCCATGGATTGTGAGACTGAAGTTTGGTAGGAATATTATGACAGGTTATAACATCCGTGTCTGGCTCTGGATTAGCCATCGTAGGCTGTGACTTTGATGCTGACTTGTTGGCCGTAGGGTGGTTTCGCAGAAGGAAAAAGGGTGCTGGAGACAGAAACGATTTTGACGAGGTAACATCGAGGATGACAGAGGGGTTTGTTTGTGTACAATTGGTTTTTGTGCGAAGGGAAGTAAACGATTGCGGGGCTGCTTCCGTTTTTTTGGTGATGCCCCGCGCTAGTAAACATGACGAAGGGCAAGTGCGACCACTGAAAATGCTACTAGATAATTTCGACATCTTAAGCCTGTATGCAAGACTAGCGAAGTCAAAGTAGGAAATCGGCCCTTGAAATCACGACAAACACAGCGGAGAAACTATGTGCCTTTAAGTCGCCTGTTGTGATTTGCTACGCTATGCCAACGCTCGTACGAGAATTACCACCCAAACCACTGTCTATGGACAGGTAAATGCAGAAAAAAAACGCCGGGTATTCCTTTCCAGTCTCATGCATCCTCCCCATTCCATATGTAACCTTTAGACCGACATATATACTGTCTCCCCTTTCCCAATTTTATAGACGAGTCCTATGCTGTATCCCATTTTCTACGTCGAGGCTTTATTTGTAGTTTGTGATATCATTTCAATCACTCAAATCCTTCTTCGTACTTGCGCCAACCAGTAGCGCCCTCTCTGATCTTGAGCTTTCGCCTTTCTTGGCCTGGAATCGATCGGGATTTGGCAGAATGTCTCCATCGCTTGTAATATAACTACCCTCTGGTCCATCCCAGTCGCTCTCTCCATCTTCCCCATCTGCATCGCTCCCGCTCTCCACCGTAGCTCTCTCCGCCGCCTCCTTTATTCTGTGTGCTTCGTGTTGCGCATCTGCTCGCATCTTCCTTATCTTAATCCAGTTGTATGCGGCGATTGCTCCAATGGTAACGAACAGCCCTGCGATATTGACGGGAGTGAGCGGATCATGGAAAACAAGCCCGGCCGCGGAAATCGTGACAACTTCCTTGAATATTCCAGCAATCGAGAGGGTAACCACGGATGTTCGCTGCAGCAGAGCGAATTCGGAAGCTGTCATACAGAACGCAATGCATCCTGGAAAAAGAAGGAGCAGAGGGCCAAGGACTGGGCCTTTAACCTCGACTAAAGTCTTGAGACCTCCCCAAAGAGCTGGAAAGCCTTCCACTGGTGTTGCGATAATCAAGAGGGACATGAACATGATAGGAGCCAGATAGAAGATAGAGGAGAAAGGATTGGAGGTCGCTGGATTGCGAAGAAGTAAAATCTGAGTGAGCGCCCACCGGAAGCCGGAGAAGAAAGCCGCAAAGATAACCAATATAAAACCCTCAGCGGAGAAGTCAACCTCGCCAAAGACCATCATCACCACTCCCACTGTCATTGTGAAAATTATACCAACTAATCGCCATGATGGGGTTTCGAGACGGAAAACGAATGCGAAAAGGAGTACGAATGCAAGAGCTGAGGACTTGCACATTGCTATTTGAGGTAAGTAGGGAGAAGTTTCGGATAGTTCAGGATCACAAACTATAAAATGTAAGGGTTATGAATTTCAGGGACATGTTTCCAAGCCCAATATCCAGTCCGGTTGCCATGCCACATGGCCCTATCCTCGTGAAATAGAACATTCTCGTCATTAATGGCTTTTTCGAATCAACTTCGTGTTGTGCCAAGTTCTCATCCGAAACGTGTGTATTGTGCGGGTTTGATAATGAATCATATCGAGGTCGGAATTGTGGTAGGAAGTAAAGGACAAGGCTGGCCAACATGAACTGCACCAGCATATGCATACAGGTCGTAAATAATGGGAAATGGAAATTGAGATGTTTCGGGTCAAACATCCACTTATTATACTGCTGAAAGTTAGCCAACGTGTGCGAAGAAAGGATTCGGACGACGTACTATAGATATTGAGAGAGAAAACATATACCAAAGCCCTATGAGAACTCCATTGATCAAACTCTTCTTGACAACATTTTTGTCCGCCGCCTTCTTCTCCTCGGCGGTTATCACCGCGTCTCCAGCAATTCGATGGTCCAACGTGGTATTTCGTCTCTTCTTCTTCGTTCGCATGGCCTTGGACTTGGCGGTCAATCCGGTCTCTTCATCATCTTGTAAATCGCCCTCTTCAGAAAGATTGTTCAGTTCCATGTCATCACTTGTTGATTTCGAGTCATCATCCGAACCTCTATCCGCCAATTTTGAGTCCTCCCCAATATTTGATGTTCTGGGAGACCGCTTTCCTCTCGGCGTTCGTGCAATCACCGTTGTATCCAGATTGTTCATGTTGCTCATCATAGAGCTCCTCCTCCGGCGATGGCCCGAAGGTTGTGGATCCATACTGTCTATGTGCGGTGGATGTAAATCTGCGAGAGCGGTAGCAGCATCTGGCTCCAACAATTCCTCTTCCGAACGCGCCGATGCTTCGGAAGTCGATGTTCGAGTCAAGGTTGATATGGGAAATGGGGAAGAATCGTTGTTGGAATTGAAGCGATGTTGGTGAGAAGGAGGATGATGATCTGGTAAGATAGGAATCTCGTCTTGGGAAAATTGTTGTGGATCATTTAGTTGCGCATCGGACCCAGAAGCAGGGCCAGGATTCGTCGATGGAGTCACCACATCTTTGGGCATAACCATACTGAACCACCAATCTGTCTAGAACCTGGTACTATTTTGTTGATATCATACATAAGTATGTGCCGTGGCCCCCTTGTGCATGTGCGGATGAAATGTATTCCTGGATCGTTTTGTGGAGAAAGGCAGCAGAAATCTTAATTTGGTGGATAAAAAAGGATGGATGTCGACTTTCTATTTGGTGATGAGGCCCATTCGCTTCTTTTTGGGAAAGGTCTTGGCAAGGCTTGGGAGGAGGAGAAGGCATGGGGGTGACGGAATTTCAAGGGGAGCGGCACCGGCACCGGGAAAAGGAAAGACTAGTAGTAGAACCAAGGGAGGAAAGTGTCACGAGTGTATACGAAGTAGTCTCGAAGTAGTCTCGAAGTAGTCTCGAAGTAGTCTCTACAAGGACGAAGTAGTCTCTACAAGTCGGTTGGAAAGGATCGATCAAGAAGGGGGCACGAAGTAAAAGGGTCGAAATTATGTACTTCGTAGCCAGCCGTGTGCATTTGGGAATGAAACGAAATTAAGGGACGTTTGGTCGTTGGGTTGTTTGGTCACTGGTGTTCGCTTGTGTTCGCTTGTGTCGGCTTGCTCTGGCTGCGTGTGGTGTGCGGTGTGCAATGTCGATGAGAGTTATGAATTATGAAGCTGCATGCATATATATCTACACATATATCTATCTACGAGCGCTTCCGGACGAGCGTACTACCGCTATACCAAAGTACTTTGTACAATAAATGTCCGTCCATCCGTCCGTCCACCCATCCACACCTGAGCTTCTCCAGTAGATCGATTCATAGCGTTGCATCAAGCGGGTTCACTTTATCGCTGTCCTCATCCACAATCCGAGGCACCCGGCCCCAAGAGACTTTGACTTCGACTTCGCATGTCCTCGCCCTGTTTGCACTCCTGCGTTGTCTGACTCGAGCATCGATCGACCGGGTCTTGTCAACCGCTCAATATCAGGAACCTGCTCGCTAACCGAGTAGTAAAGCTGGTAGAACTAGTGAGATGATGAGGTGCCAGCAACACACCTTTGCGCACTGACACCGAGAGAACGGACACTTGGGAGACGCCGATCATATCCAACATATCCAACATATCCAACACACCCATCCGTGTGCATCCTATGAGGTCAGGTGAAGTCATCGTCTTCGACTTCGACTTGCACTTGTATCCTTCCCCTCCTTCCCCGACCTTACCGCTTTTCTGCAAATTCCAAGCACTGGTTCGTAGCATCACACGGTGAGCCCAGATGCAGCTAGATTTGGTTTCACTACTTGAAAACCAAGTGTCTCGTGAGATGTGCTCAACTGTGCGACGGGACAACGTGCCCCCGTACCCCATACCCCGTAACCCCTCCCGATCTGGAACTCGGGTCAATAAAAGCATCGCCATTTCTCGCACGTTACTTCCTGTGAAGCCATGTGAAGCCATGTGAAGCCATGTCAAGCTCATGGTAGTTTTCGAAGCACAAGCTCCGCGGATGTCTTTCATCAAAAAGATAGATCCAGTCACCTGATGCCGTGTCGATGCATGCTGGCCGAAGTTACGGTGCGTGCAGCTCATGCCTTACCCGGCGCCTCACAAAGAGAGCATTTCGCTTCGTAGAAAACACAAACCAAAGCAAGTATTACAGCAAGTACAGTATTACAGCATGTCGTTAGATTGGCTACACGAGATATCTTCAGCTGCACTGGGTTCGCATATTATCACGTCGTAGATTCTCCGGCCGTTCAGCCCGTATTCTCTGATCTTCCAAATTCATGTTGCTTAAAGTGATGCCATGCCCCTTCATTGATGTCATAGTTCTTTACGCGGTGCTTCACTTCACGATATCTCCACGAATCCAAGATTTACATGTAAAGCTATCCTTTTGCGCATCCCTCACATCCACAATACAGTTCCTCCACAATGACAACAGCCTCGGTTCCACAAAGTTCTCGCCGACAGGCCACAGGATATCTTCCAATTGAGAATTATGGCTTAATTGGTAACATGCGAACTTGTGCTTTGGTCGGCATTGATGGAAGTATCGATTTCATGTGCTGGTAAGGAACTTTGACCATAGAACTACTTCGACTATCCCAAACGGCTCGCACGGAACTGCGGATACTGACATTCTACTTGGCATACACAGGCCCGATTTTGATTCTCCTTCAGTGTTCGGTCGACTATTGGATAAAGACAAGGGTAAGCTTGGTGTTAATGTTGATGTCGCTGTGGGTGTGGGTGTGGTGGATTTTCTATGTCTCGGAATGGGGATCTGCCCCTCATCCTGCCCCGCATCGAGCGACATGAGCTACATACCATAGCTCCCAGCTCATCCGTATTTCATTCTTCACCATACTAATTCTGCGAGTCATTCAGGCGGCCACTTCTCCATCAGCCCTGCCGAAGGAATTTCTTTCAACACCAAGCAACAATATCTCCCCTCCTCGAATATCCTCCAAACACGATACATTCATGAAGAAGGGGTGGTGGATTTGGTCGATTTCTTCCCTCGTCCCAGACACGATCATGTCGTTACTTCGACGAAGAGCGCTACGCCATTCCGAGAAACTACAACAGTGCAAGGAGAATTGAAGAAATGGCTTGTTCGAAGAGTCGAATGTATTCGTGGTCGGGTCAACCTAGGTGAGATTGACACTACACCATTTTCGAATCGGCAATGCTCACAGCTGCTCTAGACGTTGAGATTTTCCCCGCTTTCAATTACGCCCGCGACGAGCATGAGGTCCAAATCCTGATGCCCAATCATCCACCTGGATCGAAGGAGAGTAAAACAGTTGTCTTTCAGAGTAAAGATGCGAAACTTCAACTCGACGTAACAATTGACCATGGTGAGGAGCATAGAGAGACGTGCCCTTCGGTAGTCTTTCGTAGAGAACGAAGAAAGGGCCAGCTAGGAGAGGGTGTTGTCGCACATATATCCTTGGAGGAAACTCAAGCTATCTCATTCGTCTTGCGCGATGATATTCCAAATCATGTCACTCAAGACGTTACCACGAAAATACTCGATGCTCAACAACACGACACGCAAAGATATTGGTCGAATTGGATCAGCCAGTGCAAATATAAAGGCAGATGGAGGGAAATTGTTACGCGGAGTCTGTTCATTCTCAAGCTATTGACGTACGAACCCACAGGTGCGATCATTGCTGCGCCGACTTTCTCTATCCCCGAAGACATCGGTGGCGTACGGTAAAGTGTACTGCTCTTCATGAGATGTTTCTTCACTGACGTCTGTCCAGGAACTGGGATTATCGATATTCTTGGGTGCGAGATTCGAGCTTTACAATCTATATTCTGTTAAGAATGGGGTTCGTCGATGAAGCGGATGCATATATGAATTTCATCAGCGATCGATTCCGGTTGTCGAAGGACGCAGAGGGTGCTTTACCCATTATGTTTACCATTCGTGGTGATACCGATATACCCGAACTTGAGCTTAGGTGAGTAATTCGTAGAGGTTATGCCTTCAAGCACTAATACTTGATAGCCATCTTGCCGGCTATAGGGAGAGCGGACCCGTTCGCATTGGTAATGGTGCAGCTTTCCATCAGCAGTTTGACATATACGGAGAGCTTATGGATGCCGTCTACCTTTACAACAAGTATGGAAAACCTATCACATGGGATCAATGGGTTGCCGTTCGACAAACCCTAGGTATGTCCCACTGCGTTTAGCTGCTAAATTCAGGCGCTGACTATCTCTAGATTATGTCTTAAAGATCTGGAAAGATCCCGATATGTCAATTTGGGAAGTTAGGAGTGGAAAACAAAATTATGTTTACTCCAAAGTCATGCTCTGGGTCGCATTTGACCGCGGTGTCCGGCTTGCGGAAAAGCGTTGTCTACCTTGTCCAAACAGAGCCGAATGGCTCCGCGTTCGTGATGAGATATATGAGGAGGTTATGGAAAAAGGTATAGGCTGTTTCTTTCCAACGCGAAGTTTACTAGGACTAATAAATTTACAGGTTATAACACAGAAATGGGCGCCTTTATCCAAAGCTACGAATCTCGCACCATGCTTGACTCTTCTATCCTCATCGCACCCCTTGTATTTTTCATCTCACCCAATGATCCACGTTTCCTCGCAACTATGGACAAAATCCTCCTTCCCCCTGAGCGCGGCGGTCTTACCGAAACAGGACTCGTCTTCCGCTATAACACTCATTTATCGGAAGACGGCGTTGGGGGTCGTGAGGGTGCTTTCTCGATGTGTACGTTCTGGCTGGTGGAGGCACTGACTAGAGCTGGCGTTTATGATAAAAAGTATTTGGTTAAGGCTGTTAGTATCTTTGAGGGAATGATGGGGTTTGGAAATCACTTAAGTATGTTTAGTGAGGAGATTGCGCGGGTATGTGATCATTTCCCCTTCTCCTTTTGGAGCACCTTGTTTAAGTCCTTTGCTGTTCGAGAAAAACTGGCTAATACATGGTACTGCAGAGCGGTGAGCAGTTGGGGAATACCCCGCAGGCTTTCAGTCATCTGGCTTTGGTTAGTGCGGCGTTTAACTTGGATAGAGCGACGGAGAGGAAGTGATGCGGAGAGATCACGAAAAGGGAGGCAAGGCAACCGCGACAGACTATGAGAAGCTTTGCAAGAATCTAAAGAATGATTATATTGTGGTGATGGTGAGTTTGATATTGAATATTGGGTATTGGCTCATGAATTTGTGGTCGCGAGTTCAATCATTTATGCAAAACAGAGGCTGTGAAATGAAGCAAAAGTAGTATTTATACTCTACTAAGATATGAATGAATAGATAGGATCGATCCTAAAAGGCCCCTCCCTTCTTCCCTGCCCTGCCTGCTTCATAGGAGTTGGGTTGATATATGATGATAAACCTTAGTAATCCCCGCGCTAGGATAGGAAAGGAAATGGTAAGCTAACTTAACTATATGTTAAGTGAAACTAACTAACTCTATGTATCATATCATTATCATAATTGTACATAATATCAAGACCATTAACTGTCTGTCCCTCGAGAACAATACCGAGAAAAGAGCCAACTTGGTTACATGTTGGTATCTCTATCAAATCAAATCAATCCAATCATACAGTTCTTTCGTCCTTCTATCATATCATACGTCTTTTTCCCTTCTTCCCTCCCACCCATATTTCGCACTCATTTCCCTCTCTCGACCCATTCTTTACATCCCGACCCCATCCCCATCCCCATCTCCTTCACCATGTTCATGTCCATGATCCACCCCATGAAACGCCTCACCGAATGCACTATCATCCACCAGATCCTCCAATCCATGATCGTGGTCGTGATCGCCTTCTCCCATGCCACCCATACCCCCATCATCCCCGCCATAAGACGCCAATGCATCGCCTGCTGTATCGAGATCTTCGAGATCAAAGTCGTTTTCATTGAGGTCCATTGTTGGTTGTTGGTGTTCATGTAGAGATTGTGGTTCGTGTGAATGTTCTTGGGTCTGAAGCTGGGTTTGCTCGGATACAGTGAAGGAGGCCGTGGTATGTTGTTGTTGGGTAGTGTTGCCGTCTGAAGTGGATGAGGGCTTGAGATAATCGGGTGTGGTTGCTGAGGAGTGAGCGGCTTGTGGAGGCTGTAGCATGTTGGACTCAGTGTTTGCGTTTTGATTTGAGGCTGTATTGGAAGGGTCTGTAGTAGGTGAGATACCCCCAGGTGGTATAACAACCCAATCCGAAGTATCGGTAGTTGTTGCTGATGCGGGCACAGGTGCCGAGATAGAAGGTTGAGTGTCTGCTGTTGAGATGGCATCATGCATTTGGATATCCTGTTGTTCCTCGTGGGAGGTAGATTGGATAGATTGATCTGGCTGTGGAGTACCCATATTCTGGGCAGGGTTTGGAGATGCAAGGTTTAGGATCGGTGTGTTTGCTGCCGATGTGGATGGATGCTGAAGGTGACCTGGAGTTGGATAGTTTCCACTCGCAGGAGTAGCATTTGATGGAGAAGCGGTATGGTATTGGTCGAGTAAACCTGCTGCAGAGTTGCCCATATCTACTGAATTGCCCATGTCTACATCAGCATCAACAACGTCCGTTTCATTAATGAGAACACCACTTTGTTGAGAATCGTGGCGGGAAGGTTGTGGTGGAGGGCTGGGGCGTGCGACTGCCTCTTCGTAGCCACCATCTTGAATACGGCGTAAATCTTGAATAACGACTGCATGGCGACCGAGGGACGCCTCGACTTTTGCGAGAACATCGTCAACCTTAAGAGGGGTTTTAATTGGAGACTTATTGTCATCAGTCTCTTCTTCATCAGCCTTGCCCTCAAGGCGCCAGTATTCGGGACCTATATCTTCAGGGTTATCGACAGCCGTGCGCAAGTCCTTCTCAGCTTGAGCAATGAGTGAACCTTTATGGAACTTTGCGAGACGTTTCGCATGTTTTGCCTTCATCCGCTCCATCTCCTTGTTGGTTTGACTAATACGCTCATGAGCTCTCTTACGGAACTCCTCGGCCTTTTCTGGATCGAGACGGCCAACATAATTAAGCTTTGATTCCTCGTTCTCTTGCGTGGGAGCGTCAAATATTCCTTCCGTGAGTCCACTCAATTCACCACGAACGCCGAGTCCAAGGTCTGCAGGTACAATTTGGTTGATGGCGTATGGTGACGAAAGGACTTCTTCCATCCAGTTATGGTTTTGTACAAAGCGACTATAACTGATCTCGCGAGGTGTAGTAAGGTCAAACATATCTCCATAATGGGTGTCCTCTTCGTCTCCCTCGACAATAGCTGGGATGGCATTGCTTGCCGCTGCTGCGGCTGCCGCTTGAGCCTGGGCCTGGGCTTGGGCTTGAGCGGCTTGCTGAGTGCGAGCGCGCTTGGTTGGTGGGCCGGGTTGTGGATGAGTAGGATACGCCATAGCTTGAGGAACCCTAGTTGGCATGTTTCCAGCATACATTTGTGGACCTCTTGGCCGACCTCGAGGGAATTCGATACTTGGCCAGCCATTCCTGTCATAAAGCATAAATTCCTTATGAATGAGCTGACCTTGTTGATGCAAGTATTGTCGCGTGCTCATGATATGTTGAACTCGCATATCCACGGGGATAACATTGCTTGGGAGACGATCTTCAGGAGCAGATTGTGTATAGTGAATGATCCATAAATTAGGATCGGGCACGACATTCTGATTGGGCATCCGCGGTACGAGCCGATACCGACGACGGGAATGAATTGCAAGAGGCTCGCCAGGTGCATAACCCGTCTTGCAGTGATATACTTCTAGGGTCTGCAAAGGTGCATAGTATCAGTAAAGAATTGTCAATGTGTCGCATTAGGTATTGAGAACTAACATGTCCCATAATCTCGATAGCCATTGCATGTTCTCCAGGGGCCCAAATGTAACCATCACTTGGATATTCATTCCCAAGACTAGGGGATTGCCATCCCATCAGAACCGTGCCATCAACAGGCCGATCAAGGTACGTCCAATAAACCGGCGCTTGTTCGCGAGCAATTTTGGGGGCTTGGAGGAGCCATTCTGCGACCCTTTCAGGGTGTAGATTGGCAGGAGTGATAGGAAATCGGTAGGTAGAGAGAAGATGGACATGAGGTAACTGCGCAATGAGATTAGAATGCTGTTCGATGGTTCGATAGCTGAAGATGGATTAAGCTTGTTGACTTACAAGATCGCGCTGGATCCCTTGCGAAGGATCCTGCATTGCTTGCATGGTAACTTGTGCAGATTTATTAATTCAAAGTATGCGCTCAGATATTGAAGGATTAAAACGTGAGCGACGTGGAAATGAAGACGTCGTCTGGGCCAGTTGATAGGAAGTAAATTAAATACTTTCTGTCGCGGATCTGGAGGACGCGCTTTGGTAAGAAAGTAAAGTTCTGGTTCTAGAGATGGCTCGCTTAACGCACGGGCCACAAGGCTAGCTTACAATTCCTCTTCGGTGTCCTCATCATCCCGCATCCTGGGCATAGAAAAAGGAGGGCGCAATGCAGGAATTGGTGTAGATGCTCGTGGTGGAGTTAATGGGGGAGCTGGGCCAGCTTGGGATTCTACTCTACCGCCCCTCAAAATTCGGGGGAAGTTGTCGAAATCCGATGGCTGTTCCCAAATACTTTTGAGTATAGTCAGTAAGTAGGTCAGATGTAAGCTGGACACAGAAGGGGGTTGGATAATTACTCTCTAGAAAGTTGGCCTGAATGAGAAGCAGAGTCTTGCTGAGGTTCTTGATTAGGATCAGCCTTTGCCTTTCCTTTATCTTTACCTTTTCCCTTTCCTTTTCCTTTTCCTTTCCTCTTCGAATAACCATTATCCACCCCATCAGTCGTTGTATTCTGTTGTTGTTGTGTATTAGAATTCGACATGGTTGTTGGGTCTACATTTTCTTCGTTTCCAGCCTGACTAGCCCATGCCTTTACTTCGGCTCTGAATTTTGATTGCTCTTTCCAGATTCTGGATTGTGTGTCAGCTCAAAGTTAGGTACGAGTAGAGTGTACGTTTGAGGTGACATACTCAAAATCACTCTTTGCATACAGTGGTCCCTCCAACTCCTCTTCTCGTTGGTAGTGCCCGGAGGCGACGTCCCTGAGTTTGTCGGAAGACTGCATAGACACAGTGTTTTCAGTGGGATGAGCGACCGGGGAAGAAGGAACAGACAACGAATCATGCAAAGAAGCTGCCGGATTCGAGTACGAGGAATTATTCCCCAAGAAAAATTCAACAGAAGAAGAAGAAGAAGAAGAAGAAGAAGAAGAAGAAGAAGAAGAAGAAGAAGGCGATGGCGGTGTCGTTGCCACCTCTTCTTCCTCCCTGAGCCATGCACAATCGAAGTCACGATCCAAATCATCGCCTGGCTTCCTGAATGGAACATCTGAGGCAGGGGATAATGGAGGTGTGGATGGCGGTGGCGATAGAGGAGAGGTTTGGGGTGACGATGGTGGACTCAACAGAACCGTCGATGTTGTTTCGTACGAATTCGTTGAAGTCTGTGTGGTTGTGCTACTGAAGGAAGAAGAAACGAGCTTGGAATCAAGCAGGGGAGTTGCTCCCTCGACAGTGTTATTATCAGCAATCACTGGAGTTTCGATAACCGTTGACGAAGATGTAGTTGGAGATGGCATTGCCCAATTATTGGCAGGGAACGGCGGCTCTTGGGGGCTTGGATAAGAGATGGTGGGTGGTGGCACATTTGCCGGCCTTACCCAGCTTCTCTGTTGGGCTTCCATTTCCGCTACATGCCATTCCCATTCCCATTCCAATCTACGGCCAAACCCTTCGTAGTCCTCGTTCTGTTCAGTTATCAGTCTCTGCTGTCTTTGCGAGTTTTTAAGCGAACGCGAAGGCAGAGTGCAGAGAGACAAGTGACCAAGAGATGTTGTGGAATTAACTCCCAAAGGATCGTCAACTCACAGTATCCATAACACAAGACTCGCACTCCTTTCCTCTCCAGCAACAAAATTCGCAAATCTCCATCATCTCCACACGTTGGACTCGCATGGGCGACGCAGTTTGATTAAACTTCAGTTCAAAGACCAATTGGGGATGGAATCGATCTGGAATTTTGACCTTCGACTCTGGTTTCTTATGTTTGATAATCCTGCCAATACGGACAGGGCTAGTTGCAGCAACGACATTTCTTACAATAGTTGGTGACATCTTTAGAACAGTGCAGTAGGGGGCTTTCCGAATATAATTGTTTGCTGGCGTTTAACGTCAGGAAAGTTGATGTTGTAAGTTACTCGAGGATGGGTTTTGAAGAAGAGAAGGAAATCCAAGAGCAGGAGGCTGGGACGACTTCTTTGCAATTTGCTTTCAATTCACTTTCCATGGCAAGTCACATACTAGTTTGCTGATAGTTCTAATTGGACTATTCTGGCTACGAGACGAATGAGCCTGGAAGTGAAGGGTATCATGAAACTGAAATCAACAGGACAAAGCCTAGAGTGGTGCTCAACACTTCCACATATGACACTTCCAAGCACTTTCAGTCTTCTATTCAAACCTCTTGAATAGGCACTGGTAAATCTGTGAGATGGCTGTTGAATAAGTGGTAGAGTCATTCGGTTATCTCTGTTCGGCCAACTAAGGCCATCCTCTCCCATTCACTCAAATCCTAAGCTCTACATTTGCCAAGGACTCGCAGCGAGTTAAAGTAGACACCGCCACTTGATATCAAGTGGCACGGCTCTAGCGAAGCAAATAATCATTCATCTTATTTAACCGCACTACGGTACAGTCTTCGTGCAACCTCAACGTTGTATGCCTACAGCTAATGGGTCACTTGTTCGGAAAAGTCACTTCATCAGGGTATTTGTATTGCTCAGTGTCATTCACATGCCGTTTCATTCATTGTATACGCAATCTAAATACAATTGTAAAATCAATTTTAGGCACGAGTTCCTTCCACCACATTATCGACACTTCCACTTTATGCTTGGTAAGTGGATGCAGAAACATTTCCACCGCGTCCAGTCCAGTTGACGTGGATATCCTTTCCTTCTGGGTATTTCTCTGATGCGTGCTCTGGCTTGATTCTGAAAGTGTGAGCACCGAAGTAATCTCTCTGGGCTTGGAGAAGGTTGGCTGGAAGATCCTTGGTACGGTATCCATCGAACCATGACAAGGCGGTGTTGAATGCTGGTGTTGGGATACCCATCAGAGCAGCCTTGGAAACAACATCTCTCCATCCGGGTTGAGCTTTGTGGATAGCCTTATTGAAGAAATCGCTGAACAACAAGTTCTCCAAGTTGTCATCAGCACGGTAAGCAGAGGTGATATCCTTAAGGAAAACGGATCGGATAATGCAACCACCACGCCACATCAGGGCAATGGATGGCTTGTTAAGCTTCCACTTGAACTCCTTGGCAGCCTAGAAAGCAATTAGTATATGTGATGTAATAAAATATCGGGTATCCATACCTCTTGCATAAGCATGAACCCTTGTGCGTATGAGATGATCTTTGACGCATACAAAGCTTGCTCCAAGTCTTCAAGGAATTGCTCCTTGTCGCCCTCGAACTTAGTGGTGCGTCCAACGAACTTGAGACGCTCGGAAGCACGAGTACGCTCAGCCTTGAGGGATGAGAGACAACGAGAAAGGACCGCTTCGGCGATCAAGGTAACTGGCATTCCGAGGTCAAGAGCGTTGATAGCAGTCCACTTTCCGGTACCCTTTTGTCCAGCAGAGTCGAGGATCTTCTCGAGAAGTGGGGTTCCGTCGTCGTCATTGAAGTACATGATGTCGCGGGTGATTTCGATCAAGAAGGAATCCAAGACACCCTTGTTCCACTTGGTGAGGACATCACCGATTTCCTTGTCTTGCAGACCAAGACCGCGCTTCATGATATCGTAGGCCTGTAAAGATTAGAGAGTGTCATGAAGGGATGTTTGGTCATCTTACTTCGCAAATAAGTTGCATGTCACCATACTCGATACCGTTGTGTACCATCTTGACGTAGTGTCCAGCACCCTCGTCACCGACCCATTCGCAGCATGCCTCGCCATCAGATTTGGCGGCAATACTTTGGAATACATCCTTGATGTATGGCCAAGCTTCTTCGTTTCCACCAGGCATCAAAGAAGGACCGTATCTGGCACCCTCCTCACCACCGGAAACACCAGCACCGACGTATCGGATACCCTTAGAAGCCAAATATTTTGTTCGTCGGTTGGTGTCGGGGAAATGTGAGTTACCACCGTCAATAATGATGTCACCCTTCTCGACGTGGGGTAGGAGAGTCTCGATGAAGTCGTCAACTGGCTTACCGGCCATAACCAAAAGCATGATACGGCGGGGTTTCTTCAGCTTGCTGACGAATTCTTCGATTGAGCTAGCACCCTCAATGGATTTGCCTATAGAGTGGTTCCGTGGTCAGACTCCGCATCTCCGATAATCTGGCACAATGCAAAATTGGTGGGGGGTTTGTCATACCTTTGGCCTCGTTGGCGAGGAAGTGGTCAACCTTTGCTACGGTACGGTTGAAAGCGATAACGTTGAAACCATGGTCGGCAGCATTAAGGATCAAATTTTGACCCATAACGGCCAGACCGATCAGTCCGAAATCTCCGCTGGCATACAGTCAGTGTGGTTCATGGTGTCTTGCAGAGTGAGTGTGTTGTCGCAGAGAATTGTCGACGGATGTGCGTGGTGATGGCGGGGCATTTTCTTCACTCCTGCTCTGAAGTGGGATGACGATGGAGGGAAAGCATTCTCTGATTCTCGGGCTGGCGGGGGGGGAGTGAATGGGGAATGGGAAGGGAAGGGAAGGGAACTCACGTTGGTTGACTCATCTTGAAATGATTTTGTAGACGAATCAAACGTTGATTGAATTTATCCTGATGGTGTTCAATGATTGTTGGAGTAAGTTGGGAAAGAGGGAGAGGGAGAGGTTTGGGAGACGGGTTGTTTTGTAGTTTCGGAAGAGATGGAAGCAAAGACAGAATTCTTAAGGGCCAGCGTAGCAAGCGCAAAGTATGATGTGGTGGTGGGTGGTAACTACCAACTACCTAGTCGGCCAGGAGCAAACATGGTTGGGCTGTGAGGAAGGAGGGGCTTTTTTCCATTTTCCATTTTTCGCGGGTAAGGGTACGGGACTCTACTCACTGGCACGGCGCTGCTGGTCTTTTCTGGCATTTCCGATTCCATCGTTTTCTCACGCAAACGTCCAGGCCGTCGTCCAATGGAAACTCGCGATGGCCGTCAATAGTACTCTTTCCGGCTGAGGTGGGATGAGAAAAGAATAACAAGGAGGTGAATAAATGAATTTAAACAATCCTTTCCCACGCGCACCCGCTGCTCCTATTCCAATATGCGTGTACGATGTGGTGTACATACAGTATGTACATATGTACGTGTGTACCTGGCCGGAGCTGCGCGCATACTGATTGGCCGAGGAATTACCCCTCCAACCCCTCATCCTCCTCCAGTCGTCCAACTACTACCCAACTGGGTAAGCGGGCGAGGACCTGAGTCGGATGAGGCTACTGCATCTCCAATGACGCTTCATGACTATTCACCCTCCATGCATCTGACACCGATGAGCAGGTCGTCTTTAATCTATCTATGCCCGCCGCTGCCGATACCAGCATTTCACCGTATAGCGGAAGAATGAGGAAGTCTCCCTCCACTTGCGTGCCTTGCTGGCTGGCGATCTGCCTGTTATACTCCGGGACTCCCATAGCATAACAAGGTCCTCGCACCCGTCGATGTTTCCAGTTCTTCCGTAACAACGCAAGTCTTACAACGGAGATGAGTGTGGAGGCGAGGAGGCATGAGGGTGTGGGGTCCTCGTTCCAAACGCAGTACAGCACGAAGAATACATAACAACTTGGAACGTGTTGCGTTTTCGTTTTCCTCCCCCAACAGCCCCTTCACGCTCTACAAGTATATTGCAGTGGCCGGCGATATTCAAAATACAGTAGTCGGCCTCCACGGCAGTGGCCCTCGGAGAGCCAGCGGAGCGTCATTACATTTTACCTTACCTTTGAATCCCCCGTTGCGTGAAGATGTATACACAATACTCTTTCATACATTGTCCTCGTAGAAAACTAGCACAAACGAAGCCGGGTTGAGGTCACAAGCAGCGAGCAGCAAGCGGCCAACAGCAAGCAGCCAACAGCCAGCAACAAGCAACAAGCAGAGAAAAACTGACCCCACCTGCCCACCAAGATTCAGCAGCCACCGCATAGATGCACAACCAATGACAAAATCTGGAACCGGTCGGCCCGAAACTGTGCGCTCCAGCAATCTGCTGCCTGACAGACCTTGTTATACCTCAGGCATTCAATATGAATCCCAGAGGATCTTTGGTCACATGATTCCTAGTTGCTCGAACTTTTATTTTCCACGCAATTGACGACAGCATCGTCACCACACGTAAATGATTCTATCATAATTGCACTCCCGCCACAACACCACATCATTCAGCATACAGATCGCCGCCGCACCTGCACGATACGATATCTGCGTCTAAGTATTCTTCCATCAATACATACCTCAATTAGAAGCTCCAGCATTCCGTTTGAAGTTTGATCAACCACTGCGTCAAGAAGGAGGCGCAAAGGTACGTCTAACACTCATAAAGAGATCCCAACGTACAGCAATTCATCATGTCGTATCCGCCACCACCAGGTCTTAAATCTACGCCATCTCCACATCCTTCTTTACCCGCACGGCCACCACCCTCTTCCCTTCCAGCCGCGGGTTTCAAGCCTGCCTTCAACAATGCTACCAATGCTACCTCCCGTCCTACATCGTATGGCGGCTTCACGGGCTTTGCCCCTCGATCGATAGCCGCTCCACCTCAAGTCAGCACACAACCATACCAACAAGCCTCTACCTACCAGCAGACTCCATCTTATAATCCCTATACCGCCACTTCGCAGTCGGATCCTGCATATGGCGCTGTACCACAAATTCGAAATCCGTTCGCGCCTCCAACAGCAGGTGCAGGTCGTGGCATGGGTGGATTCGATGAAGATCCGGAAATGGCAGCACAAATTGCGCAATGGCAGAGCGCGTATAGTTACGGTGCAAAGGAGGCGAACGCGCCATCGAATGGCTATACGGGAGCGGTACGAAAATATCCAAATACGGGAGAAGGCTCCTCATCTGCATCAAATGCCAATGCGACACCACTAGGAAGACCAGACGCTGGACCCAATATGACCTCACAAGCAATCACCAATGCCGCGCACAATGATACTGGCGTAGCCGCGATTGTATCAGACTCGAAGACGAATCAGAAGACAGTTGTGCGGACAGGTGGTGGTACGCAGTGGACGGATTCTTCTCTCCTAGAATGGGATCCTGCCCATTTCCGTCTTTTCGTTGGTAATCTTGCAGGTGAGGTCACTGATGAATCTTTACATAAGGCTTTCTCACGTTGGCCCTCACTCCAGAAGGCTCGAGTCATTCGCGATAAGCGGACTACGAAGAGCAAAGGGTATGGTTTTGTGAGTTTTAGTGATGGCGACGAATTCTTCCAGGCTGCTAGGGAAATGCAGGGAAAGTATATCGGCAGCCATCCAGTCCTACTCAGGCGTAGTACTACAGAGATCAAGGCCGTCACACCGAAGGACAACAAGCATGGAAAGGGGAATAAGAACAAGGGTAAAGGTGGTAGAAATGATGGAGGGGCCAGCAACAAGGATAAGACTGGAGCGGGAATACAGAAAGCAGGAAACAAAACTAAAGGTGGCCTGAAGGTTCTTGGATGAATGAGGACGACGCGTACTGCAGATGCGCGAACACGGCCATTCACCGAGGCAGGGGTTATCCGCCATTGCTTTGACTCTGGGGTTACTTTGCGACGTCGGGCAGCTTTGTTTCCTGAGCTTATGCCATGGTGGTGCGCTGCCCTGTGCAAATACTTCTGAAAACTTTTCTTTATGGTGGGGTATATGTGAGGAGGTAAGGAGGAAGAATCTGATAGTAGGCAATCCTAGGCGGATTTAATTGAGCGCGTGTTACCTTTAATTCAAGAAACTATTCACAATTTACATACACATTAGCAACGTAAGCTCCACAGGCCGAGGCAAACATGAACCCCTATGCGGCACTTCTTTTGGTTATCGGAGGATTACCTCCTCGTCGGGGTTGTCGATCATCGAGAACCGCCATACCAAAAGATTTCTAGCTTAGTCAGCTACCTCGCCCAGCGTGTGCCATACATAAATATCCAAGCTTCTCATTCGACAGCATCGCCATCTCTTTGCGCATAGCACTTGGATCTTCCTACCCCACCATCTCCGCTGCCGAAGGCACACGCCATGACAGTTGTGTGGCATTTGGGTGTACTTGAAAAGTGCTCGCATGCAATCTCACTGGCTCGCAAAGACTCGCAAACAAACGTTTCATGCCTTTTCGCCACCGGCTTGCCGTTTCAAGTTTCACCACAACCTCTGAGCGCTCTCTGAAGAGGCCTCGGACACAATGTTATAACTCGGTGCCTGCATGTGATACCGAGCGTAAGTTGCGGGCCGTGGTAGTATGGAAACAGAATGGATGATGGATAAGATTAGATTTCATTTGAAGCAACAGCTCTACGTCAAAGCAAGTTTGGGTTGGCTATAAGATGTTTGATTTTGCTCGTTGATTTATATGTACTTCATTATTTCCAACCCTAGGATTATCGTGAGCTTCGTTTGCATTGTCAAGAATACCGCAACTATGAGTAAGATAGAATGGCTGGCCTCCACAGCTCTTGCTGCAATTTTGGTTTACACGTTCCCTCAGTATTTGACGGTGGATCGTGTATCAAGAACAGTGTTACGATTCCTAATCGTTGATGTTTCTCTATTCTACTTCTGGCGAATGTTCCTATATCCTTTCTTCTTCAGCCCTCTTCGCAATCTACCAGGACCAAAGGTGAGTGCGCCCCAGAACATAATCGAGCAAGATACTGATGAAATCACAGAATTATAACTTTCTCTGGGGAAATGCCTCGGCGCAGTTTTCTAAGCCTCCGTCTGCTGAGATCGCTACTTTCGTTCATACCATTCCCAATGATGGCTTACTGCGACTTCGATCGTTCGGCAATGTCGAGACACTTGTTCCAACTTCTCCACTGGTTTTGAGGACTATTCTAGCAGATAATTCCTATGACTATGAGAAGCCTTATGGTGTTCGCAAGTTTCTTAAGTTGATCTTGGGAGAAGGACCTATCTTGTCAGAGGGGTCCCTCCATAAGTTTCAGCGTAAGCATTTACTGCCCGCCTTCCAAGTCAAAAACATTCGAGAGCTCTACCCAGTCTTTTGGAGCAAAGCTTTAGGTCTCGTCCAAGGGATATCACAGGAGATTACCGAGACCAGCACCGTTGAGAAGCATAACGAAGCCTGCATCGAATTCAACGAATGGGCTACGAGAGTTACACTAGATGTCATTGGCGTGGCAGCTCTGGGAAGAGATTTTGGCGCACTCCGAAACCCAAATGATCCGTTGGTACGGGATTATAATGAAATCCTTGAGCCGACCATTGGTAGGGGTCTTTATTTCGCAGCCAATATTCTCGGTCCCCAGGATCTCATCCAGAAAATCCCTGTTGGACACACTCGCATGATTGCTGAGACTACAGGTAACTTGCGAAAATTTTGCCGCGAGGTCATTGAGAAAAAGCGCCAAGCCGTTCGAGAAGGAAAGAATGTCGATGGAATGGATATTCTTAGCATCCTTGTGCGATCTAACGACTTCAGTGACGATGATCTTGTCGATCAACTCCTTACCTTCTTAGCAGCTGGACACGAAACAACCTCTTCAGCTCTCACATGGGCTATCTACCTCCTTGCTATTCATCCAGAATGGCAAGCCAAACTAAGGGCAGAAATTCACGCAGCGATCCCCTCCCCCAGAGACCCATATTCACCCCAACCGGATTACACAATCATTGATTCCCTCCCCATCCTCAACGCCATCACACAAGAAACCCTTCGTCTCTACCCTACAGTCCCCCTCTCCGTCCGCACTTCCATGCGCCCAACCTCTATACCCCTCCCGCACTCCTCTGCCGCCCTCCGTATCCCAGTCGGCACCCGCATTCTCATCTCTCCCCTCGCCATAAATCGCTCTACCGATCTCTGGGGCCCTAAAGCAGATGAATTCTCGCCGGAACGCTGGCTTAGTGAGGGTCATTGGAATACTGGGGGTGCGGTTTCGAATTACGCGAATCTGACGTTCTTCCATGGTGAGAGGAGTTGTATCGGGAAGGGCTTTGCGATGAGTGAGTTTAGATGTTTGTTGGCGGGGGTGGTGGGTGGACTGGAGTGGGAGATGGAGAGGAAGGAGGAGGAGGTGAAGGTGGGAGGGGTGGTGACGACAAAGCCGGTTGGGGGAATGAGAGTTAGGATGAAGATTATTGATCATTGATAGGGAAGGGGGTTGGTGGTGATGTTGAGGCGTGAGAACGATGCTTCTTGCAAGTCTATTGAAAATCGGGAGATGTACATCGAAGGTATTGGGTACTAGCGTCCAGGCTGGCGCAATTTGGGATGTTAATTTTTGTATGAAATAGTCGTTGCTTAGCTATATGGATGTCAAGGAGTTACCGGAAACACGGAACAGAGCTGGACAGGAACACAAATTTGCTCAATATATTCTACAAATCAAGACCTGTTGATGCTATTCGATGATTTTAGATTAGCTCGCTCCATGATGGGTAGTATCTATGATATGCAATAGTGGACCAGCCAGCTGTGTCCAACTTACCCCCTTTTGGCTGAGTTCCGCAGCGCTCCTGAATAATAACTCCGATTTGCGGAACTCCAATTTCAGACAGCGCCTTCTGCGAAATCACTATCCCAAAACACCCATCCATATCCACCCAGGACGCTGTCGACCCTAAATACCCTCCCTTGTAACACACGCATGCCCCAATTATCCTTAACCACCATGATCTAGCGCCACAATACAGTAGCCGTCCAGGTCCACACCACACACTAACCGCCAAACTCGCCGCCGCCAAAAAAGACACTCACGCCACCGAAAATCATGGCCGCTCAAACAGTGTAGAACTAATACCCCAACGAATCGCGGTTGTCCCTCCCCAGCTGCCGGAAGCCCTGGGGCTTCTGCTGGTCCATGGAGAAGCGCAGCTCGTAGGGTCCGAAACTGGCGCAGTCGATTTCGGACTTGGTGCGCGAGGCACGGAGGACGTCGGTTTGGGAGGTGGGGAGGGAGGTGCTTTCGTGGTGGGATATTGGTGGGGGGTGAAGGGGAAGAGGAGGTGAATGTGGATAGGCTGAGTTTGTGCAGAAGGGTTTTATATTGTGTTTAGCTTGTGTGGAGAGATAGCATAGTTCAGGTATTGGCAAGTGCGTGATCTGGAACCTCCCATATGCATGGTTCCTATATGCATATGGTAAAAGAAGGTATATAGGAGGTTCCAGATCGAGTATGTAAAGTTAGCTTGCGGAAAGGTCAGCTGACCAAAAATAAGGTTACTCAACTTCAAACCCCGTGGGGCAAACGGTTTAAAGTTCGGATGCACTATATAAGGAAGCTTTTTAACCGTTACCAACCTTATTATCGCCTTTGACCAACTTCCGACCTTAGTCTGCAGGAATGACGGCGAGAGCCATTCAGCTTCTCTGATTTTTGCTGGGACTACAGATGAACCTGGTTAAGGTCAGTGTTGTCAGTAGTGGAAACCGTGTAAACTAGCGCAGTTTGAGGGTATTCCCGAACGTACGGCAGTGCGTTTAAGGGGTCACAAAACGGACGGAGCGTAGTACGTGCAAACGGCTGTGTCTTGGCAGTGCATTGGCAGTGCATTATTAGAACGCTAAAAAGAGGAATATAATTTAAATTCAAGTAATATCTACAGTATAGTCCCACTACCCAAATTAGTAGCTCTTCTCGTTGGGATTACTCTCGTACAATAATTCCTCCTCAAAAACGATTTTAAATACTCAAGCGCCTCCAATAACAGTATTCAATTGTACTGAATCGAAATCTGAAAGAATATCGTACAAATTCGATATAGTAGGAGAGTTGTTGATAAGTTGACAGTAATATTAGGGATTAAAATTGGATCGAAGTGTGGATAGCTTCAATACGTCTAGTTTGGCACTAAAATATTAAGCGAGACTAAGGTTTTAGGGCCCTTTTTGGTTATATGATTTACCTCCTCCGGCTATGTTGTCGCTGTACACTTAGTATATAGCCAGTGCGTGCTATTTTTTAGGATACAAAACTGTTTGCACTATCAGTTTCAATATCACAAACTACACAGGATCTACTATTACACTAGCGCACACGGTGGGCGTGCACTATTGCACGGGCACACTACTGACAACACTGCTTCTATACATTCAGCGACTAAAAACTTGAATAGACAAGTTCTGGATACACTACAAAGACTACATCCACCTCAATTGGGGGTGAATATGGATACACCACTACCCCAACCAGCACCATAACAACCTTGACCACATCCAAAAAGACTACATCCACATCAGTTGGAGGTGGGTATGGATACACCACCACCTCAAGCACAAAGAAGACGACCTCTACAACCTCCAGTAAAGCTACTATTTCTACTTACGGATATGGAAAACATGCTGTGATTAAAAAATAGATGGATGAATCCACGCATATAATGGTGTTTAACTCACTCTAAATTGTATTTTACTTTCTTTTGTGAGGATTTACATCATGGCATCGCTATGTAGTCGTTTACCCAAATGAAAGTACTAGCGTTTCACGTACGCGCAGTGTGGAAAAGGCAAATATACATATCTTAAATTGTTGTTGATATTGAACAACTCTATCTATCAGAAAAATTCAATCTTGACAGCCGTAAGATGAAGCCCCCATTTGAGATTTTTACTAAGAATCACACATCGTATGGTTCTTACCCGAAAGATCCATACGCGACAGGACTGTTTAGTAATAATCTTACTAGACCAATGGTAACCAGAATTCTAACACGCTTGAACCATAAGCTACGCAAATTCTTAAGCTCAAATGCTTCAACTAAGTTGCCGGAGGAGTTCAAGATAAAGGCCAATCATGTTGCGTTCATTCAACGGAAGATTATACCCCGAATACTAGAACAAATGAAACGGGAAATGATATATCATATAATCATCATAGATGCTCGGAAGTAAAGAGGAGACAAACTTGTTTGTCATGCTAATAAGTCGCGAAAGCACACTGCGTCTAAGGTATTTTGTGAGAATTCCAAAAGTGACGCCACTTCCAGAGAAGTGACAATTACGGCTTATGTTTCACATATTTCTCACTCCGATAAAGAGACTGGCGTCCTAGAAGTCTGTGAAGAACTGGAGTACCATTTATTCTAAGCACTGCTGCTACTTGTACAGTTGCAGAGGTTGCAGAGAGAGACGGAAAATGAACAGATATTTTCGGGAAAACATGGAATAATGAGCTGGTACGCCCACAGGCTGATATGATAATAGCTTTGTCGGCTGAATTCGATTGATTCTACTCAATCTATGGTCAAGCGGGCCTAAGCTAACCAGCCAAAATTCTCGAAAATTAATCTATAGCAAAGGAGTATCTGCGAAACACGAGGCCAGAAAGCTTTCCGTATATCTGCTACCACCAATCTCCGCCTCATTGCATAGCTCCCTAATTCTGGCTTCCTCCTCTTGGGTCAACTTGAATTTAAAACTGTTGACATTCTCCACCAATCTTTCCACCCTTGTCGTTCCCGGAATCGGAAAGATATCGTCTCCTTGAGCCAAAAGCCAAGCCAGTGTCACTTGTGTTGCTTCCACCCCTTTCGCCTTTGCAATAGCCGTAATCTCATCGACCAGCTTCAAGTTCTTATGGAAATTCTCCGGCGAAAACCTTGGCATGTATTTTCTACCATCGCCATCTGCAAGGTCACTTGGGGAGCGCAACTTTCCGCTCAGCATTCCTCGCCCGAGTGGTGAGTATGCAACTACAGCAATGCCCAACTTTCGAGCCATTTCCAGCAATTTCGTTTCAGGATACTCAATATCCAATGTAAATGGTGAGTATTCCACTTGCACTGCAGTAATAGGATGAACTTCATGAGCCCTCCGTAAGCTTTCAGCACTGCATTCACTGAGACCCAAGTGCTTAATTTTGCCCTCATTTTTCAATTCTACCATTGCTTGAACTGTCCTTTCAATAGGGGTTTTCTGATCGAGACGATGGCAGTAGTAGAGGTCGATCTGAGGCACACCAAGACGGCCGAGAGATTTTTCGCAAGCCGCTTTGACATACTCTGGCGTAGAATCGCAGTTCATAGAGCCATCTGAGTTCATCGTAATGCCAAACTTGGTAGCGAGGAAAATGTCTTTGCGCTTCTCCGGATTCGCTTTGAACCACTTGCCCAAAAGTTCTTCATTGTCGCCATAGACGTCGGCTATCATGATATGTCAGCTGCATTCTATGTTGCTCAGTCCCTCGCTCATAGGCATTTTGTTCATCTGCTCGGGAGTCGGCATGAATCGAGTCTTTGTACGCACCAGAATCCCAAAATGTCTGTCCAAGCTCATATGCCTTGTCAAGCAACGCAAGCCTTTCATTGTCTGGCTTAAGAGGGCCGTACCAAACACTTAGACCCATAAGGCCTAATCCCATTCTGTTGACTTCGGGACCATTCTTGCCGAGAGGTTTTTTTGGAATAGAAGTGTGCGCTGACATATTGTGTATAGATTTAGCAAAGCAAAAAAATAGGTTTCCGTGGGGATTAATAGGGATTTGTGCAGAATTGGTGTTTTTGAGTTGATTGTGAACCAGAAGTAGGGAAAGTCGCTTTAATAGGTGAACAGCGCCCATTATTAGTCGCCCACGGAATACTCTCCTAATGTTGGGAACAGGGGCATTAGAGTCGCCGAAGTGGAAATAGGCTATGAATTAAATCCGGTGGGTGGGTTGAACGTCAGTCAGAACCTACCCATTACTAATCTGGGTACCTAAACCCCGCCTTGGTCCGTTAACTCCTATTTGACATACAGCCTCTGCATTAGATGTGGGGCTAAAAAGTCCAAAAACCCACGCCGCAGCTTAGGGGTAGATGCCACAAACGAGGCTGACCGGACTGTTCGTATACTTTCTTTACTGTCTGGACGTTTGGAATGTGTCCGGACGCTTGGAATGTCAATTGTACAATCCTTTAGTGCATCCGGAGCTCCCGGCTTATGTAATAATTAGCTTATATATAGTCAGTCAAGAAGAAGAGATTTTCTCTTCTTTCTTCTTTGCACAAGATAATATATGAGGATTCAGCCCGTTTATTTTGTGTCAACTACAGCTGTACTAAGCCAACCGATATTTACTCTCCCAATTACAGAACCCATTTTGAAAATATAGTACTAAGATAGATTTTTAATTACTTCAATTCACCAATACCGCCGGAGAAGGCGAGCCAAACGCGTATATGTTCCCTATAAGTTATACTGATCTTCGCTTGTTAACGGTCATGGCACTATCTCCGGATTCTATATATGTAGCCAAGCCATCCCGCAATTTCGTTGGCATTCAACCAAAACCTAGAGTGGGATGTCAGAGAGTCCTAATCTCCACCCAATGGTAAGACTCGCTATCGGTTCGTCGTGCAAGTTCATATAACCAAATGGTGTGGACACAAACGAACGGAAGATAACGAACGGAAGATCGACCAACTTGACAATCGATTTAGCAGCATCGAGAGCATCTTGTGAGAACTCAGAGAATCCTCAAACAAGCGTACGATAGACTAACATATTATTCAGCCCATCCAAGTATCGCTTGTTCTGTTGACGAAGATTAACAAATTGAGTGTCAACCGGTCATCAAGGGGAATTCGTGGATGTGTGAAAATCCAAAAGTGACAACACTTCTGGAGAAGTGACTATTTGGCATATATTCGGTTTCACAGGATGCGGCATATTCTGCCTTGGTTAGTGAAATTCTTGAAAGTGTTGTGAGTCAGAAGGTGTCGTGGGACTTTCAGCTCTCATTTGTCCCTATCCAGTTTTGCTCAATCCAGGAAGGCCGTCCATTGCAAGGACTGTGACATAAATGTACCATACATTTCCGTGGCCCAAATACTACTGGTCCGTGGCAAAGGATTCTGGAATTGCAGAATCAGCATGAACAGACACGAACAATCTTTATATCTTAAATGTGCTTTCTTTTTCACTTGGAAAGAGATCTGTGAGTTCTCTAATCCTCGCTAAACACGTTTGAATAATGGAAAAAGAAACAGAAGCTATTACAGAGAATTTTGTGTGTACCCATCACAATCCTGAAGGCAGTATCAGAGAGCAGAGAAGGTTGGAGCTGACTTTGGTGGCCGAAATCGTGGCTTATCACTCGACGATTACTCTGCTCTACTGTGCAGTCTCGACCCAATCCAGAAGCTAGATCTTCGAGCAATATCAACTCTGTCTGCGTTTAGTCTGCACGAAAAGCATTGCGGCACGACGCCGAGTGTATACAGTTGACAATATCCAACTTTGGACAACAAGCTTCTTACATACATCGGTAAGTATACAAAAGCCTGACGCCGCAAATATTATCACTGGCAAGCACATACCGCAAAGCCATTGACCTCTTTAGGAATATACTTCTCTCTCAGCTTGGTCTCATCATGGATTCATGGCTATCTTCCGCTGAGACTTCTGATGGCAATGGCTTACAGCAGTTGCAAGGCTTTCTTTATCATATGACTGTTGTCTGTTAGAACGATATCCGACGCCAGCGAGCAGTTCCATCGGCTAGCGAACGCGCTGTACAACATCATAACTATATAAATTACGGCAAAAACTAGGCAGATGGAAGACCAAGAGGCTGTAACGAAAGTAATATTTCATTCTTAGGATACTAAGGTGCTGAGCTTAGAATAGGCTCAGCTGGACTAATATAAGAGATTTCTGCTGGGCGGTAAGGCTGTAGCCAGCGTGGCCGATTCAGGGTCGAATCGTCACATTACCCCCTCCTTCAATAGAGCTCGTCCTCGAGCGTCTAGACAGTAGTACTTGAATCTATATACATTTTCCAGTATAATCTCTAATATCCTTGTTCTTCCGTCAAAGCAGAAGTAAGATGCCAGCTAGTTGACAAGCCTAATTAAAGAGTCAACAATTAAAGGCCTTGGTTATAGAGGTCGATTACTATATTCTCAGTATTCTCAACCACCTGAAGAGTACGTTGGATCGGGCCATTCCATAGCTCTAGTATTCGGTCATCAAGAGCTCGGGTTTGAGCTAAGAGCGAAGCTTCAAGAGCCTTGGTTTAGGCATCAAGAAGTGCTTTAGTTGATATTGAAGAGGCTTTGGGGGCAGATGGCTTTGAGAGCTGCACAAAGGTTCGTTGTGCGAAGCGACGTAGATCGGTCTGAAAGGCTTCTTTTGTCGGATTATAAGACTCCTTCGCAGAGGCAGGAGTAGAGGCAGGGGCAGAGGCAATAATCAGCTGAATAAGCTGGCGGGTTGAAGTATCGATTGCTCGGCCGAAGGAGTGCTTGGAATCAAGCAAGGATTGGAACTGGCGGGCTTGTTGTACAAGCTCTAAGTCCATATTATCGGTTTACAGATAAAGTGTAAGATCAGAATAGCAGTAAGGTGCAAGCTCAGAATAGCAGTAAGGTGCAAACTAAAGGTAAGAAGGTTTTGGGGGGCTATAGTCGCCAGTAGGTTGGGGGCTTGTGAATCTGTCAGAGGCTTTGGGAGCGGAGTGCTTGGGGGCGATCAAGGAGACCGAAAAGGGAGTCGTTGAGCGAGCTGCACAGCAGGCCGAAAGGCTAAGAGAGCAAGCGCCGGTTAGTTAAATGACCTTAGTATAATGTAACGAAAGTAATATTTCATTCTTAGGATACTAAGGTGCTGAGCTTAGAATAGGCTCAGCTGGACTAATATAAGAGATTTCTGCCGGGCGGTGAGGCTGTAGCCAGCGTGGCCGATTCAGGGTCGAATCGTCACAGAGGCAGTGCTCGTTGGAACCCACTTTGACACATATCTGGCTCAACTGGTTAGCTGCCTCCTGCAGCCGGACAGGTGACGGGAGATTCTACAGTCCGACTATCCAAAAATGGTTGAATTGAAGCGGCTCACGGATCCTTGTCTACTTCAAAAGTCCTAGCTCCCGATTGATCTTTCATACCTCACCATAGAATCATCCCAGACATCTTCAGCATCGTCCTCGCAGAAACAAGAAAGGAAACTTGCTCTTTTGCAGCCCCTCGCAAATTCTAAAACACCCGAAGCATGTCAGGATCTGACCTCACGCATCGTTTGCCATCCCAATGGTTCTCCTTGTTGTACTCCAAATCGTGAATATCTCAATATTTCACAACTCAGCAAGGCCTAGAGGCAGGCACTGCTAACGATACCGCCCATTACCGATGTGGTATTTGATCTCATTCCACCAAACAATATGGGAATCGCAAGGTCTCGTCGCCGTTCCAAAGGGTCTATTGGGATACGTTTATGCGTAGTAATGGAGTGAGTCTTGGTATTCATGCCAGTGATGTTACGACTATGATTATTACTATTGCGACGGAGATGAGATTGCGGATTGACGGTTATCTGTGCTTTGATATTATATATGACGAGCTGGAAGGGGTATCGATGAAGGGGATGACGCTTCTGAGAAAACAGCTTCTGGCGTTGGCGGAGACCAAGACATCTGTGGCAGAACAATGATAAGCAAGGCTAGAAAAATGCATAGAGTAGCCCCTTTTGTGGCAAGATCTTAAATTTCTTGTCTTGATTTCTGAAGCAAATTTTATTCAGTATTGTTTGAAAAATAATATACATAAATAGTTTTACAACATGTTCCACAGTCCGAGGTGCATGTGCACATATCCCTCTGGCCTAGCTGCACCTTACACCGCGCTATGTATCGAAACACATTGCTTGGGTAGAGCACTGAGATCCGATGTAATATGTTTATTGTCTGTAGTTCAAAACTTTCTTCACTTCTCCACTTCCTGTTCTCGTTGGGACGTCGATCTACTGTAAGAGTTGGTGTTGAATGTCAAGGAAACTCCATCATCATTCCCGCTGTTGAGTGCTGTTGCAACAATACATTCAAGACCTTGGGCGACGGACGTAATGATTTTACTTGCCGTTGTAGATTTCGAGGCGCTAGTGGTGGTGGAGGAGTCTGTCGCCTCGTGTGTTATTGTCTTCAGTACGCCGGTTGTGGCGGAAGAGTCTATCGGCTCGTATGTTGTAGGTTGGGACGTGGAAGTATGTGCAGCGAGAAGTTGGAGGTGGAGTAATTTTAGTTGTTCCACTGCTTGAGCGGGGTAGGCGATTAGCGAGGTAACCTTTACTTTACGGGGTACTTGAGGCTTAAATAGGTGGGAATAGGGGTCATTTAGGCTTACTGCCGTCAACCGAACGCGGAGAATAGTATGTTTTCCTCCAAATGTATATCAGGCTAACAACAACCATGATAGCCCGATAGATAATAGTAGCGATGACATCGGGCGTCCAGGTATACTGAGGGTTTTCAATTTCAGTCGATAGAGGAGCCATGCTATCTATATTGATGGTACTGTGAAGACTGGTTGCTGCGCGTAGTGTAAATTCATGCACGAAAAAGTCGAGTTGAGTAGATTGAAGGTCGAAAGAGAACAGATACTTATACCAGACAATGGATGCCTAATACTCAGGCACAGTATATCTATACATGGCCCTGCTGACTTAAAGTGAGAGTTCAGAACAAGTATGCCGACACGATGCAGGCTTAGAATTCGGCGGATGCTGAAGGGACTTCAGACACTGCATCATTCGACATGGAAGCGTATCGGGAAGCTAAACGCATGCATGCTGCTGTGATCTCATCATCACAACACTAATTGCCATCCCTGTCCAGTACGAAGTGCAAGTGCTGTATCTTTTAAGTGAGGGAAAAAGTGCCATTCAACTCCCTGTACCCTGCGCTTTGCTAAGTATCCACCAAGCCCCCCATCCGTCCACCCTCTGAGTACGGAGGTGTACTAAGTAGACCAATGAGGCTTGCGGATCAGGCTCGAATTGTCCGCACCCCTACCTAGCCCGTTGGCCCCTTGTCATTCCCACTAAGCCCGGAATGTAAGCCATTTCGCAATATAAGAAGGGATAAGCGACAGCATCATTGTCCAAGGAATGTAAGCCATTTCGATCATTGAGAAAGAACGACTGCCGCACCCCTACCTAGCCCCGTGAATCCGGTGAATAGACATCCGAGCCTCGTGAAATAGACATCCGCATCCATCACCTTAACTCTTTTTGATATTGAAAACAAGGACGAAAATCTTTGTCACTAAGTTACTCAAAAACTTCTATGAAATTATTATTCTGAGATTTATACATAAATTTTAGTTCTTTGGATAATTGAAGATTTACTTTACAGAAATCTTGATATTCACATTTATGTAGGTCTTTTTAGCCCTTTTAAATAACTTTTGAAATTCGATAGACTCCAGAAACATTTTTCTTCGAATGAATGAAGATATACGTATGGGAGTATGGAGCGTGGATGTCTGGGGCGTGAATGTCTGCAGCATGTATTCCGGTCCATGGACAATTGCAATGTACCACCACACCACCACAATTGCAATGCGGGATCTATGTTCATCGACCTAGCAAACCTTTTCCCTACCGGTTGGAATCTGGTAATCGTATCCCGGATGACCACACTACCACAATTGCAACCACCACACCACCAGAAGAAGTATTAGTCGTCCTTTTTGCTGGCTGACTTAGCATCCGGAGATGCGGCGGTCAAAATAGCCCGAACAGTAAATGCACATATAGTTTGGACTGGTATCAATTCTCTTGCTTAAGCTCGTAGATGTACTTCGAGAAGGCTACATGAAGCATGTGTAACTGCTATGTAGCGGCTGTAGCTAGAGTGGTGTCTACAACTTCATATTCTGAATTTGATCAATGCAATTCTTGATGATGTCTAGATTCGAGCTTCAAAATTGGGTGCTATTCATGTACCTTCCGTGATTGGAGTCGAGTTGTAGGTTGGTCACGTGGATTGGGATGATTGGTTTTTTATTCGCAGGTAAACTTGTGAAGTCCAGCCAGGCCGTCCAAAATATGGCCCTGCAAACGCACAAAGCCTGCCCTTCTTACGCGCATCGCGGTATTTATGTGGGGTCGGGATCATGCAGCTAGCAAGAACTCTACTCTCCCCTCCATGAACAAAGGTTAAATTTTTAGGTGGTAAGAAGGCAGGTGGAGGGATAATGATAAATGGACATGAGCATACGAACTCGTTACGAAGTCTGTGGCAGGGATAAAGATCCTGGTCATAGTGATCCGTACGGCGGGAAGTGTTGAGTCTGTGACAGGGCGAAAAACCAGCGGAGAACATTATTTGGACATACACAGCCGCGGGTCTTTCGCAGGGACGCAATTTTGCCGGGTCATTATCCAGGGCCATGCATTTCAGGTGAGAGCATAGGTGAACAGGGACCTGAAGGATGTGTTACGATGGTAGCTACTCGAAATCAAAATGACACAGGGTGACTGACTTGCGGTAATCCGCATCTTTTTTATTAATTCGAGTAACTCGCACCTCAGAATCGTTTTAACTTCCAGGTGTAATTATCGAATATTTATCATCAACTCGAAGAACTTTTATACATACTTTCATGGCAGATATTTCCAGCTGGCCGGTGCCGCCGGTGCTACTATACGCTTACACAGCTTCAACCCAAGATCTTATCGCCAGACTGGAGAACTTCGTTGCATCTCTTCGCCGCCAACCCGACGACCAGATCGAGCCGCAAATAATTTTGCAGATCAGACTGTTTATTGCGTCAATTGAAACCTACGAGTCTAAAACTTCTCATGAATCCCCCTTTCGGTCGAAGGCCAATGCACATTCAGTCACTACCCCCACATTTTCCGATATCTGGGACCTTAGATCTATGTTTCATACAAATCAGTCCCAGGAAGCACGTCAGCAACCTAACGAAATTCTTGATACAACGTTATTTCAGACTGGTCAAAGCAATCACAGAGCCCCGGGTTCACAGCGGCAGGTCGCCGAAGCTGCAGATGCCATTCAGTCTTTGCAGAGTGGGGACAGGCAAATTTCGTGGCTTATCAGCAACGGTGATGCGCCAGATCAGATGTCATTCCCAATAGAGAGCATACAACACGTTTCGGCATCTGCATCTCGTAATCAAGAACCATCCTTCACTCGAAGCACTGCCCATAATATGAAAAGACTTCAACGGCCAAGCAGTCCCCAGGAAGCACCACAGAATCGCTGCTGCCGGACATGTAGCAAGGAGTGTATAGAGATGAGCTTACTCGACTGTCCAGAATGTACCAAGCGTTCTGGGACTTCGGGCAAGAAGAAACCGCATTGTTGTCCTGATTGTCCTCAGAGTTATACAAGAGCAGCTACACTGAAGGAGCACTTGAGAGTGCATTCTAAGGAGAAACCGTACAAGTGTGGCACTTGTTCAAAAGCTTTTACAAGAATCAAAGACTGCAAACGCCACGAGAGAGTCCATAGCGGCAAGGAATACAGATGCTCTATGTCATCGTGGAAGGGAAATGATGATGGCAACGGCTGTGGGGGCTTGTTCGGGAGAAAGGACAGTTTGATGGCTCATTTCGATACCAAAATTGGCGCCAGATGTGCAGAAAAATATGTCTCGTTCTTTCGCTCCAATCTCGGAGTACACGTGAGGGCAGGATTATTCTTCGGAAATGAGACTGTTTGCACTTTCGCAGATTCCGATTTCCCTGGTTGCGGACGTGAGTTCAAGAATATTGATGAACTATTGGAGCATTTGGGGGCCCCCCTTAAGCAACATTGTATGAAGGATAGAGTGCTGAAATTTGTCGATATTTTATGAAGAATAGAGTGGTTGGGGCAAATGTTCCAGCAGTACACAACACTATTCCCATTATTTAGTGGCATAAGATGAATAAATTGAAGCTCAAGATTGATGTCCCTCACATGAATGAAATGCACTATGACTCACTAGTATTATAGTCTATAGGTGCTGATACTTCCCGCTTCATTTTTTGCACGTGGTCTTCGTGCTTCTATTTATTTTCAACACGCGATGGGAACACATGAGAATTGATATCGGCGCGATGACAATGATGCAATGATTCCATAATGAAGAGCAGGCTTTTCATATCATTTAGAGCAACGTTGCCATAAATATGAGTACAACACTCGGTCAGGAAAGAGCAGGAATCGTTAATATAAAGAGATCGTTTAGTCGGAAGATCGTATAGCAGAACAAGCACTGCGGAGGTGCGTCGCGAAAATACTGATACAACATGTCTCTCTTTTTAGAATGCGCGCATAAATTCATTCTATAATTAATTGAACGAGCCTCATGGATCAGGGCAGCTCGTCTTCAGAAGGTAAATTCTTAATGGAGCAGATAAAATCCATCTGCGTATTTCCAAGAGCAATTCTTGAGCTGAAGATAATGTCTCTGCCCTGAATCAAGCAAGCTCGTATCATGAACACTCAGCTCCCAGATTGAAAAATGATAAACAATTTGATAGAACTTTGATATCTCAGCAGTCTGCCCTTCATTTTTGGCAGTAGCTTCATTCTCTTGGTCTTGAGGACGAAGGTAAGTTTTCAGTGAGCATGATCGCAAGACAGCTATTCCTGTTCCCATTTCCAGTATTTCTCTAAAATACCTGTAGTTCGACCAGCTAAACAATCTGCACTAGCAATGGATAGAAAAGCAGCCCATAAAAGAAACGTTTGGTTTCAATCCAGGCAACCCACGATGTACGTCCTTCAATCACAGCGTCCTGAGTGCGTTCTTGCTAATACAGGCGGAATGAAGTGGGTCTGCATAATTCAATCACGACCTGGATGCGAATATATGCTCATCGTAATTCCACTCATACAAACACAATCTTGTTCTTCAATGGACTGTGTGAAGCGCACTATATTCGGCCATTTAAAGAGTAGAACCTGAGGGTGAAATACTCCACGAAGAAGCAGTAGCCTTTGGGATACAGAGACATGGGGGATGATATAGTCTAACGACATACCCGACCATGGGGGTTTTGAGGTGCCACAAAGTCAGGAACTCTTGCACAATGGGCATACCTTCGGGTTCCAGCACTCGACCATCACATCCAAAAAAAGGCTGCCCGGTTGGACAAGAGCATTGGTGGTGGCTAGGCCAGCAGCAAGACCGTGTAGTCGACCCTTACAAGCCATTCAGCCAGAAGCACCTAGATAAAAAACCCAAGAGATGTCGTCGAATTTGGGTTCACGCTTGGTGAGCTTGGTGCTGCCGTCATCGCGACAAGTACCTTGGCGCCAATGCTCCGAGATCATTTCGGAATTGTCTCAGAACCTTTGTCTCCCCATTGAGATATCTTCTTGTCTTTCAACAGCAATAACACCAATCTCTCGACGTTGCACAACGATCAAATATTGTCCGACGCCGCCACGTGATAACATCCCGCCACTCTCGATATCACGTTGCACGGCCGCAACAAAATCCCTGCCTGTCAGCGTGTCAGCCAAGCTCGTACGAAAACGATCTTTCAAGTTTTTGTTCCACCGGGACGAACACAAGAAGACGACGCCCGTTCACAGCATTAGAAGTTATGCTGCTACGCGATGATACATTTTCGTGGCTGCTCTTCCTCTCTCTTATTGCTGGACTGTATCGATCATTGCACTGGATCCTTTTCGTCTAGAACCAATTCCATGTCGATTAAATGGATTAGCTGAACACACTCTACGTGGCCATCGCCAGACTATCTGCTGTTCTGTCTAATAAGATGTGGTAAAGGCTCAGCTCCATCAATGATA
The DNA here is from genome assembly GCA_026770245.1 of Clarireedia aff. paspali H2. Classification (NCBI taxonomy): domain Eukaryota; kingdom Fungi; phylum Ascomycota; class Leotiomycetes; order Helotiales; family Rutstroemiaceae; genus Clarireedia; species Clarireedia aff. paspali H2. The sequence goes on from JAJCXA010000145.1 coordinate 80,785, forward strand.
TGCGGCGTGTGCCGAGGCTACGCGAAGCAAACTTTGCCGGGGCATTGTCGGCCGATTGAAGTTCTCGTAAACGGGGCGTCCGACTCTGTACCTTGCCCCTCGCCAAATCCCACAATTTCACCAAAGACCTTCCTGATGCAGGAAGAGCCAAGAATGGACCAACCAGCATCCTTATCTACCGCGAACCACGGAATACGGCTGCAGCTGCTTCAAGCTCCCATGTCCGTGATGTGCATCATGTCCTTATCAAGATTCGTACTGCCCACCTATCGCGCTCGTGCAATTGATTCGTCCCCGGAATCTGTAAGGATTCTGCAGTGGTGCTGGTTAATCTTCTAGAATGTCCAGCCGCAGATTACTGTTGCATACATATGTAGCCTGGTGGTCTCCTTTCCCTCATTGTCCTACTCCGTACGAAGAAGTCTTTTTTTATCTTTCTCCATTTCTGCCACTTCAACATTGAGCAGAATTCTCTTTTGGCGCAATGGCAGACTTCGTCCACGGTGATCAAGCCGATCTCAAACAGGCTCATGCTGTAAAGCAGTCGCATGATCTGGAGGCCGGCCGCCTGGAAAAGGACCTCGGTCCTGCTGTGGTCAACGATAGCACTCCCGATTCGGTGGGCGAATCCGAAGAAGTGATTCTGGCGAGAGAGCTCCAGGAGAAGAAAGGCTTCCTGCGCAAGCTGCGACGTGGTGAGGAATGGCTTGACGAGAAGATGGGAATCGAGACACAAGGAATTGATCGGATCCACGAAGAAGACAAGCAACCTCCGTCGATTCTCAATGTCTTCTTCCTCTGGTGGTCGCTCACGTGCCATGTCGGTACCCTTCCAATTGGTCTTCTGGGACCGGATCCCGACGTCTACGGTCTATCTCTCCGTGCATCTGTCAGTGCAATTGTTGTCGCAACTATTTTGGGAGCTTCTTGCACAGCTTACTGCGGTACTTTGGGTCCAAAGGTAAGTGGCATACTGATGCTTACAACATGTGGTAAAGACAGAGCTAACAATACTCAAGCTCGGTTTGCGTGCTATCTCGACTTCTCGATACTCTTTCGGTTTTTACGGCGCAAAGCTTTGCTCACTTCTCAATGTTATCGTTGGTGGAGGTTTCGCTGTGGTAAACATGGTCGTGGTTGGACAAATCCTTGCTGCCGTCTCGAATTATACCATGACAATCGCTGTTGGAATCGTCATCATTGCTATTATCAGTTATGTTGTGTCCATTTTCGGATTCAAGATAATTCATACTTGGGAGAAATACTCATGGATCATGACGTTCATTCTGATGTGTATCTTGATTGGACAAGTTGCGCCAAAGATGGAGGCAAGTCTTCCAGGAGTTGAAACCGGTCTTGGCTTCTCTGGGTCTTGGCTCAGTTTCTTCGCCGTCTGCTTCTCCTCTGCATCTGGATGGTGTTCAATAGCTTCGGATTACTACTGCAACTACCCCGCAAACACCAAGGGCTGGAAGATTTTCATCCTTACCATCTTGGGTATCTCTCTCCCTACAGTCTTCGTAACTGTCATCGGCGCATGTATCGGAAACGCCGCGCTTGCCTCAACAGCCAATCCAGTCCTCACAGAAGCCTACCACAACCATGGACTTGGTGGTCTCCTCATAGAATCCTACCATCCATTCCGCTTCGCCAAATTCTGCCTTGTCCTCCTCGTCTTCTCCGTTATAGGAAACAACGTAGCAGTAAATTACTCCAGCGGTCTCTCTCTTCAACTCCTCGGTCACTACTTCCACGCCATCCCTCGCTTCGTCTGGTCCTTTGCTAACGCTCTCGTCATCGCCGTCTTGGCTATTGCCGGACGTTCGCACTTATCCAGCATTGTTAGCAACTTCGTATCCCTACTAGGCTACTGGACTGTCTCATTCACATTCATCATCTTGATTGAAGACGTCTGGTTCCGTCGCAAGGAGGGTTACAATCTAAATGTTTGGGACGTGCCTAGTAAATTACCCTGGGGTTTAGCCGCCGTCATGGCGCTCTTGATTGGATACCTCGCTGGTGGTTTACCCGGTATGGCACAAGTTTGGTATGTCGGTAAGTACAATACAGCCCCCCTTCCTCTCACTTTCCCTATTCATTCAATGACTAATAATGGCATTAGGACCAATTGCGCGCAAATTTGGACCATATGGCGGAGATGTAGGCATTTTCCTTAGTGCCGTATTCACCATCGTAACATATCCTCCCATGCGATGGTACGAGCGAAAGGTAACCGGCAGGTAGCATTGGACTAGTTTTGTCTTGTCGCCTGCTCCTTTTCGTCATACCTGCGCACCGCACATCTCTTGCATCATATATTTTAAATAGATGTTATCTATGCTTCAATTAATGAAAAATACGGAGTGGCTACTTGCCTTCCTGTTAGAACCTCTCCTTTTCGTTCCGCGCTCAATACTCACCAAGAACCTACTTGCCTAGAAATCGCAAATCTAAATCCTAAAAAAATTCAAACAAAAGTGTATTCAGCGCCTTCCAAACCGTGCCCGTTTCGTAATTGACAGAACTGTACCTCCCCGCCATCAACCCATCATATCCCCCGCTTCGTGTTCCCTCCTGTATCGCCAAGTACATGCGTTAATTAATCACTTTGAAATAGAACCAGTCTATGATATAAGGGGAAGGTCACATGGCTTGGTTTGCTCGTGTTGTCGGGATCGTGCATTGTGGGAGGTAGTATAGAGATGGGTAGGAAGGGTTATATTACCTGCTCGCGAGTAAGTGGATGAGTGAGGTGAGTACGAATGTAGCGGAAGGTGGCAATGAGAAGAGTTTTTAGCCGGCGAGAATGATAGAGGATATAAGTAAACACCTTGGTGTATGATTTTGGGAGAAGGGTACGATTTTATGTCAGATTGTTCATTGTTTTGCGAAAGATTTGCTAAATAGTAAAATACACTCTTTCGCTGTTGCATGTAGACCTAGCACAAGACCTCCTTCCAAACAAGGATGTTAATGATCACCAATGCTCCCCCCCCCCCGGGCGCATCTCCGCAAAAAATGTAGACTGGGTGATGTGCATAAGTGTGGGTAATGTTGTGGCTGAACAGTGTGGCTGGTAGGTCGTCGTCGACTCGAAATCTCGGCCACATGAATCACATTTCCATTTCCCACTCCTCAACCATATCATTGTGATGAACCTGGTGACAAAAATACGGTTAAAACTTTTAATTCTTTTTATTTACTCGTGGCAAAGCGTCTATATATGTGTCCCGCAAGCATACTGCCAACCTACCGAGTAGATCTACCGTCGCGCCAAGTCTGACCGAGTCGTGAGCGCATGCTTGGCACTTTTACCAACAACCCAAATTCATCGAAGTTATTCACAACTGGATACTGTACCTCAATAGTCTGCAGTCCCACGATCTATCCCGTCTTGACGCGCCGGCTACCTGGAAATCCGAGTGCTAGTGTGTCCAATCAGAAGCCTCTATGGCACCCTGCAGCACTTAAGCGTAAGACATACTAGCACTAGGGGAATTTCACCGCTCATCATTAAAGACCCCTGAACTTTGCAGCCACAACATGTGGCAGACCACGCATCGTGATTGGAATGAAATGTCAAACTAAGAGGTGCAATTAAGGTCGGCGGGGGTAAAGCAGCTCAGATCCGGATGCACGTAAAGCATAGCAAGAAGATCTTGATACGCAGGGACAACACGGATATGCAGGGTCTAGATCGGGTAGAGGCCTAGTTTCGAGACACGCGATATGTTTATTGCATTAGCCGCGAGTTTGTTGTCATTAAGCTATTTGGTGATGTAGATCTGAGAAGTGCAAATGGAAGAATCACGGAGACTAATGTCAGAACCCTTCGAATGGCGGAAAGACTGAGAATCGTCGAGAATTCCCCATGTAGAGAGTCAATAGGACAAATTCCCGGCGGGATATCAGGACGAAGTGGGAATACGGCATCTCTTTTTGGCAAGCTCTTTGCAAATTTTTTTCTGAAAACGGAACAAATCATCATTAGGCATGCCAACCTACTCACTGCTAGTTATGAAGAGTAAGACAACATAGTCAGAAGAGTCATGCTTTCGCAGTGCACATGTGCTGTGAATCAGTTGTTGGCACATCTTCAATAGCGGAGACCCACTATCAACAACAACTATGGCGCACACGGTGAAGATGCAGAGACATCTAGTCGACAGGAAGGATACACTCTCTACTTCGGATTCAAGTATAAAGAGAAGTCATTCGGCCTGGAAGAACAGCATCTCATCATCAACATCATCAGCACTATCAGCTTCATAATCAACATTCTAACTCACTTCTCTATCTCTATTCTAATATACTTTTGTGCTTCCAGCATCTACTTAATCTAATCATCATGCATTTCTCCAAGCTTTTGATGGCCGCCATGGTTGGTGCTGCCTCTGCCGCACCTGCTCCTATTCTAGGTGGTGTCGGAAACATCGTTACAGGTGTCACTGGATCTCTCGGTCTCAGTGGATCTACCACTGATTCTACCACTGGATCTACCACTGATGTCTCTGGATCTGCCTCTGGAACAGCTGTCGTCACATACATGGATGGCCCCACGGTCATCAAAAACATCAACATAATTGCAGACCTCAGTGTCAAAGCCAGGGCCACTATTCAGGGTCTGGATTTCACCCCTCTAACCATACTTCTCAATCCAGACACTATCACAGTATGTGACTGCCCCTTCTTCAATGTTAAGAACAAGACTAACATACCAAAGTTGATCACCCAGCAATTCAACGGCATCGTTACCGTCGTGCAATCGGATATTACAGCTATGGCAACGAGCCCGTAAGTACTTCTTCAGTGCAGAAAACCTCAGAGCACAGCCAGATCTAACTCGCAAACAGAATCGCGACCCTTGCAGTAGATGTTCAGTTAGAAGTTTGCTCAGCATTCAAAACTGTACGTAGCCTTCCTCAGAAATCCATAAAGATGGAAAGCTAATAAACCCCATAGTTTGTTAAGATCCACCAAGATCTTCTTAACGTCGTCATTGGCAAGACCGGATTGATTCAATCACTTGGCGGCGCCCCAATTGCCGCAGTTCTTCGTACTCTCGAGGCCGTCGTTGATACTATTGCCCTTGGACTCATCGACGCCGTCCCAGGGTGTGCTGGTACTGATACCGATGTTAAAGCTGATGCTGCCGCTTTGGATGTGACCATCAACGCGGCTATCTGCGCCTACACTCCCGCAGGGCCCGCTCAATTCATCCTTGACTCCGTTGCAAGCACCGTTAAAAGCGAAGCTGGTGTCGACCTTACCGCTGTCAATATCTGCCCTGTTCTCCTCAGCGTCTTCGGCAAATTCAACCTCTCCTAATTGCCTAATGGTGATTGATTGAGAATGCTGGACAACACCCACAGAACTCTTGATGATAACGATAACGAATCGACGATATACCAACTCGGTCTCTTGGAATATTGGTCAAATGTACAGATACTCTGGGCTACCGGAGGATCTACGAAATCCCCTTACGAAAATGAATGATTTGGTGATGATTGATTTTAGTTAGTTTAGATTATGCCCCCAATAAAAATTAGAATTATTAGAATTATTATTCTACAATCAATTCTTGAGACGTGATTGAGAAGCTAGAAGCAGCTCAGTGATATAATGCTAAAATGTTTCTTTCCAGTGTAGATTTGTGCTAATATTTAAATCCAAAGAAACAAGTAACTTGCACTTGATTTTGGTGTAGTTATATTCAATAAACTTTGAAGTTATAATGTATACATAATAGTTACCTTTAATATAAAACGAAACTTCCTATATTGACACTTGGCCATATATTCGATTAGAGTAGTAATTGGAAGGACTAAGTTACTGGATTCTCTATCAAACTCTACCTTTATTTGTATTCTTTCCTTTCGACAATTTACAAAACTAATTTTTTTGTCTTCTCTAATGCTTTTAGACTCTAATCCTTTTAGACTCTTACCCAATTCAATACTTCTTCTATCCTATCTTATCCTATTTTATCTCAACTCAACTTATCTTATCCTATTCTATCCATTCTCTTACTATATCTCACCCTATTCCTCAGCATCCCCCAAAGTAATATCCCCCACTCCAACCCAAACCTCAGTCTCCACTAACCTCCACATTTGTATCACAATCTAAATCAAACTCTCTTCCCTTCACCACCTACATCTACATCTACCTATTCACCCCCGCCCTCCCCCCTTCATCTCCTCTCTTCATCTCCTCTCTAATCCTCCTCCCCTCCACACATATACCGCACCAAATAAATACCCACCCAACCTCTTTCAAGTTCACACAACCACCACAGCACAGCACAGCACAGCACAACCCCTTACTCCCTCTCCCTCTCCCTCTCCCTTCCCTTTCCCACATACATAAGATAGTCATCAAAGAAACCTTCTTAAAAAAAACCCCCAGCCCCTTGCCTTCCCTTGCCTTCCCTTGCCTTGCCTTGCCTTGCCTTGCCTTGCCTCCAGCATATTACATTACAATCCATAGCACTCTCTCCC